>JAWQUT010000023.1:1326906-1342164 GCA_033807755.1 Ellobium chinense
GTATTCTTTAATACCTCTAGTTACACGTATGAAATATATAAATATATCTCTTTACGTTCATTATTATGTAGAATCACGTTTTCCAGAAGTGTCGCATTGACGACGACCTCATTGCATCATGTTTGCCTTCATAAATTATTAATGTATCTGAGTCTATATCTAAACGAAAACGCCGTGGGAATTCTATGACACTGTAAAGGCAGACACAATGTATCAATACTGATTGATAAGCTAATCCAGGGCGCCACGTCAGGGGGCATGTTCAATGAAAAAGGCCAGGCTGTTTGTAAGTTTGTTTACTTGTTTGTTTGTTTGAATTGGGGTTTTACGGAACTTCAGCACGATTACGGCGAGCACAATTACGGCTATACTGCGCCTTTCTGGTTGTAAGAATAACTACTGGCATGTTCGTGATTAAAAAAATTGTGTTAAGTCACATTTGGGTCTAATCATTGTTGAAGCGATGCTTTAAACCCAGATTATCTTTGTATTATGACTCAAATGAATGACCACTGACCAGCGGGAGTATTGCTTGCCTTTGTTTGTATGAGAAAATGGGAGCCGTGATAGCAATGAATCATTCAACTTTGAGTTGGTGCCAATTCGGCCACATATTTATGCACAGTCGAGCTCTGAATTTTATAGTGGGGCAGTGTGACCAAATGGTGAGAATAACCTAAGATCTAAAGGTTGTGGGTTCGATTCCAGCCATGGGCATATTGTAAGGGCCCTGGGAGAGTATTTCATTAGCATTCTTCTTAATCTTCTGTAAAATAAGTACTTGGGGACAGGTGTAGGCAGTGAAAAACATTATCGGACTACTAATGTTCAGTACCTCTGAATAGTAGCGGTACTGTGTGCTTCCACAGGGAGCTGAGAAAGTCCATCTATGATCTGGCCTGTTGGGATAACAATTGTGTGAAGCTGCGTCAGCGATTATTTACTCGGAAACGAGCATTATAAGCCGAATTATTATTACTAAAAAAAAAAAATCAAACTTTGGATTTGCAAGATCTCTCCACAATTGTTTTTGTTTTGCCTCGTTAGAAAATAGGCAGTAAAAAAAGCCCAGTTCAGTCTATTCCTCAGTTCAGACCTCGTTAACTATCTGTAATCAAACCAAAACCGGTAACAGAGATCTCAAAAGGCGTAAGCCAAAGTGGCTTTGCCATGCTATTTTTTGCTAACACTCCTGTCATGTATAAACCCGTATTACAATGCCGATATGCGCCAGGCATTGATACCTTCCTGGTTGTCGACCTCTGTTGCTATTTTTGAGGCTTTGCCTTGGCGAATCACTCAGCTTCACTTGAGACTGTTACAGCAGCTTTTAAAAGCACTGAGAATGATAAATTGGTTTTGGGGAAGGAAATGAAATGGAGATACTTGGACGGGTTTGACGTACATCGAAACCAACCGCTAGAAACCAAAATCTTGAACGCTGTAATCACTTGCCTGATCCGGGAATCTGCCTTTTGCACAGTTTCCGTTATTAATTAAATTTGCTTCCTGGTTGCTGAGGCTAGACTCTAAAATAGCTTGGCACCATAACAGCACAATATTAATAATGGTAATAACACTAGTAATCACTGTAGGGATAATAATACCTGTTGTTGTTATTTTCCAGCTAATGTATGGGTGAGACTGAAATATAATCACTCACGATCCTAGCTGCAATCATGTCATTATTTGTCTCACTTCACCCTTTGCCGTGGGAATGTTCACTCTGCGTGAGCGTATGTGGTGATGTGCAGTGGCTTCTTGTTAGCTCAACCACAGCTAAACGCAATCCGCTCCTTTTGCACATTTTAACTTTTAAAAAAATCGTTTAAAAAAATCCCCAAGCACTCAGAATAACAAAAAACCTCTGATAACACACCCTTAGTTGATCGGTGCGACAGGTGGGCATGGGCACGTTATCAGATACCCATGTATTATGAAAGAAAGATATCTGAATAAGGCATGCATTAGCAGAAGTTTGAAAGCAACCGTCTTGCTCGTGGATGTTTTTTTTTTTCTTGGTCTCACTTGACAGTGTTCCGGGTTTGTCAACGCTAAACCTATTTGAAAATTGTAACTCAGTATAATAAACATGCGCAGAATATACATTTTTTTTTTCTAACCCCTGTAAGTACAATGGCTGATTATGTTGCGGACTTCACTTCAAAATTAAATCCTCTACCTCAGTGATTGTCTCTTTTCCAACTTCTCCCCTTCTCCCTAACCAAAGTTAGCCTACCCAGCTTCTAAACCCTCCCAACATATCTCGCATGACATCCTTCTCTTCATTACACAGTCAATCCCCTATCAATCTTCCCCGCTCTCGTTCCCCTCCCATCAACCATATCTTCTCTCTCAGATCTATAATTACACCTCATTCCCTCCTTCTACCATAATTATGTAAATCCGTTCCTTTGTCCCACTTCTCTTCTGTCTCCATGCCTTCATTCCTTCCTCTATCTCTTCTGTTCTTATACTCCTCCCTTTCTTTACTTATCCTGTCTCTGTAACCCATTCGTTCCCTTCCTCTTTGTCTTCAGTTCTCCCCTCTCATTTACCGTCTTATGTCTCTAAACCACACTCCGACATCTTCTCTTTCTCCGGTTTCCATGTTCTCTTCTCCCCCCCCCCCCCCTTTTTTAAAACTTTAAATCGTTTCTTCTTCCTTACAATTACTTCTCATCCCTTCTTGTTTGCCTCCATGCCCAGACATCGTCTTTTCAATACTCTCCAATTTCCATACCCTCTCCTTCCTTGTTTTTATATATCCTTCTCCTCCCTCACCTATTTCTATATTTTCTCCCTATCTCCTCTTCCCAGCCTCTCTCTCCTCCCTCTCCTCTCTTCTCTCCTCCCTACATCTTTTCTCTCTCTCTCTCCATTTTCAAAACCAACTCTCCTTTCCATCCCTATTGTCTTATCCCCTCTCCAACCCATTTACTCTCACCATTTTTTCTTCTCCATTTCCACAACCCTCTCTCTTTCCTCTCCCTCTCTGTCTAAGTATCCCCATAGTCTTTTCTCTGTCCGCCTCTTTCCTCTTTCTACTCCAGAGTACAGGCCCCCGTTCTTCCTGGTCGATCCATCTCGCCTTCCTTCTAAAAACTTCACTGGCAAAAATGATCGATGAAAGCGCGGGTCCGCATTAAGAATTCCATACGAACAAGGAAGTAAAGAGAAATAAATGGAATGTAAACACTGTAAAACTGCGCATAAACAGATCACAGAACACCTGAAGTCGTCATTACATGCAACTTGTGAATGCAGTGTACGGAAATAGTCTGTAGTGTAACGAGAAGTGTATGTTAATACGGCAGTAATTTAACGTGCTGCACAGTAACTAATTCATAAACTCTCTCTCTCTCTCTCTCTCCCTACTCCTTCTTCTCCTCCTTCCTCCTCCCCAGTCCCTTTATACGTTAATTAGTGAAGTCTTAGGATTCTCCTATGCAATACAATCCAGAGAAACACCGCTGACCTCTATCACTCACCCCACTCCCCGCCTTCCTCAAAAGCCCCTTTAAAGAAATATTTTTTATTCCTTCAAGAATAACAACAGCCCTTGTATTTTACAGCCCTACTCCTGGAAGATTTATTGACAGCTTTTATTTTCAGGTTCAGATCTCGCGTGGGAACGTTTTGGCAGAGGCAAGCAAACGCATACAGCATTTCCTGGTGTTAGGATCACTTTGCAGGTTATACACTAAAATCAGATAAATTTCACATCTAGTTCGTAACGTGCAATATGGTCTTAACACCAGGAAATGCCATATTGCACAGTATGCCTATCTCTGCCGTAAGAGTTCGTAAGAGATCCAGATGTAAAAAGAAAGCTCTCTACGGTAGTTTCGCAATTAATGTCTCTCTTTTTCCCAGACTCAAGTTTCTGCATAAACAGTGGTGAAAATGCATGCTCCAACCCACCCACCCAGCCACCCCTTTCCCTGCTCCCTCCCCTCCCCTCCTCGCGAGAAAGAAAATGTGAACAACTTCACAACTACATTAATTCAGACAAAATATTCTACATGGCATGCCTTGACTTGAAAACTGATTATCAACTCTTTGGTTTTCTCGTTTGTCCTGAATCCGTGTCCTTTTTTTTTTGTTCTGTAATTTCATTTCAATTATCGATTTTCTCAGCACCGCACCAGGAAATAACAGGATATCTGGACATTAACAATTCAAGCATCTGTCATAATGAGCCGCGTGTAGTTTAGGGACAGTGCATTCAGGACCGTAGAGTGTCAGCAGGCAGAGGCTCGCAACGGATGATACCATGCAGAACCATTATCACTCTCTTTCTCTCTTTCTCTCTCTCTCTCTCTCTTTCTCTCTCTCGTTTCCTTCTAAATATATTGTCATATGCACAGATAAAAGTTCTATATAAGACATCCTCAATTTGCTTCTAACAATCGATTTTAGCTTAGGCTATTTTAAAGACCATGAATGAAGACATGTTAGCACACGAGAGCTTACATGAGTGGCAAACTGCCAACAAATTATTAAACAATAAGACCGTTTAAACTCGCATACCCGGGATCAGGCCGACATTTGAATAAATGAGACGTTCGAATTCATGAGCCGCATGGGGTAAAGAAATTAACATAAAGTTTTGCACCGGAGCATTAAATCGACATAACCGGTTTCTTCGAATCCAGATGGTATGCTCATGGATCTTCCGCGTTCACCATAACCGAAATCATCAAAAACGTTCCTGTTCACTCCAAGCAACGTTATCCTTAATGCGGCTTTGCTTTATGCGAACGATAGGGCTATTATGTAATTGACATATCTTTGTGAAAGCAGGAAGTTAAATACCCAGGTCATCAGAGTATCATTGACCTGACCGATAAAAGGCGCTGAAAATCGGTCGCATGTCAATCATCAAGTCTATTCGTCCAGGTGTACATTATTTAGTAAAGTAGGGCGTTTGGCAATGGAAATCGCGGGGTAGGTGTGAACTGAGGGGCACGGTTAAAGATTTAGAGGGAGGTACAGAAAGTGCAGTAGACTGTTCAGTAGCTTTTTCGCTTAAAGGCAACATTCTTTCCTAAGATCAATTTGTTTGAAAGTCAGCTCAAACCGCCCAGGTTTATCACAGATTTCACTTTATTGCAACTTTGTCCATGCTTCTGTGGAATTGCAGTTTAACTGTGTCGATTGTCCTCGTCATTAAAAGCCAGCCCGGTTCACCTATTCAGCCCAACCCCTCCCAATCCCCCCCCCCCCCNCAGGGCCAAATGTCATGTCTCTCTCTTGAGCATTATAGCATTATCTGATTCTCTTTAAATCTTCGTTGAGTATTTGGCTATGTTTAACGTCCATAGGTTCAAAATCACACATCATTCACAAGACTTTTGATGATACAGCTTGATTATAGAGTACGAACCGGGAAACTAAACGGTAAACAAGGCAACCGAGGACAAAGTGAGAAATTCTGTAAAGACTAGAAAGTTGTATGGGGGCGCCATGCAATGGTGAAATATTGAGATGGACAGCAGATAGATAGAAACAGAGATCCATAATCGCTTATGCCAGTCGGCATGGCATTTCCGAAGAAGAAGAACGGTTAAAATATTCCATTTCGGAGATTTTGCTTTCTTGTTAAATATGCGATTTCAGATCAAGCATAAAGGCGATCATGAAAAAGTCAAGGCACTAACTAAAAATGTTGTCAACAGAGAAACTTTACGACATTGCTATTTGTTTTAGCCTGTTGTTTCACTCATATTAACTGTATCACCTTCAGATTTCATACACACCTCAAGCATGTCAATCTACAGGAAGACTACTAACACTTACGATTTGAATGTGGATTCCTTCTCTCGGACCTAGCATAATTTGTCTTCTGACTCATCATCATCAAGAACAAGAACAACAACTACAAGAACAACAACAACATTAACAACAATCACCACAACAACCACAACAATAACAGCAACAACAAAAAAAACTCCTCGACTAGTCTAATCAAGCCTGGCTACGATCTGCAGCCTCGTTCTGACAGTGATTGCCGTGAACAAGGACAGCACAATGACACAACCTGTCAGACACAAAGATAAGTAGCAGTCTAAACCAGGAAGTTCAATGGCGGGGTCATGGGTCAGGTCAATCGCACGCAGCTTGTCGTCGTGCAAGATAGTGGTGGGCCGATACCTGAAATCTTTAGATATCTCAATACTAGGCCTTTCTCCTCAACACGATACTTGGCCTTCCTCCTCAATGATTCAAAAGCATTGATTCGATATCAACCCAATACTCAGCTGAGAGTAGGCATTTCGATCCTTTTTGATATTTTTAACAATCTGGGTAAAGACGACCTGTCATTTCTTACAGCGAAAGTATCGATATGTCTTAAACTTCAGAGGTTGTGTGTTTGATACCGACATTTCGAAATTACTAAGTATCGAAACTGTCGGTCTTAAGAAACGATAATGCCCGTCACTTGTGCAAGGTACTCCTAGAGAACAGAGTCAGCAAAATCAGCAGAAAAATGCACCGCGTGCCTTGCAGGTTGTTATAGTCAACTGTGCTTAATCGCAACTGCAGGGGAGTTTTAAAGATGTAATTAAGCGGAAAACACAGCTGGGCAGCATGGCACTGTGTTGCAATGGAATCATGTTTCTGTTGTCTGAAATAACGTCATTTTTCTTGTTTTCTAATAGCACTGATATTACGTGAGAATAGGAAGAGTTGTGACTGAAGAGAGCATGCAAATGCACTGTCTTACTATTTACTCGCACTTCTGCATTATGAAATGCAGTTACGATTATGAGAAAAGTGCACTGATGCGTATTGCTATTAAATGGAGCAAGCTGTAATTTTGAAAGAGCCATTCTGTTTTCGGTCAGGCCTCAGCAAACGATCGTGTCTTTTCTGTCGTTACTTGAGCAGACTTCATTCATTTTATTTCGGTCAGGTCTTGGGAAAAAGAACTGGTCTTCGTCTTAAGAGCTTAAATTGCAAAACCAGTTTTTCTCGACCAATAACTTAGAGGGGTTGTTTTAGGGCTTTGCGCAATTCGTACGTGCAGGCCAATCTTGCAAGCATCTCTCCCTGGAGGCCAGTCATTTGCAAAGCTCTGCAAGTTTCGTCTATTGGTTTTCTAGACTTAAATCTCCGTGCAACTCCACATCAATGAAATTGCAACAACATTAACAGCGATAAAAAATGTCCCCTCTACCCATTTTTGTTAAAACATGGATTCATTTCGCAAACGGAACTGTGGTTGTAGGCATTGCGCGCGTTATCGTTTTATAGCTTTGCAGTCAGTAGATTTAAGTCCAGCAAAATGAACCCTCTTGAGTCTCAATTATCATGTTTCCCTCGCGAATGCCGTGTTTATAGGTGTTTTTAGATGAATGTTGTGGCAGATAAAAAAATATGATCAAAATGTCAAAGAATATAGTTTTTAGCTGATTAAAAGACATAAAAATCAACATAACTTTGCGACAGTTATTTTTTTTTTTGGCAGTTTAAAAAAAAAAAGTGGAGACAACGAGATGAAGGGAGGAATTTTATGCAGACAAAATATACGGTAACATTTGTAGAAATGTCTTCTCTGTTAGCCGCATATTTACGGCACTATTCGGAAGTCTTCTGAGATGTGTCAACCGCCAGTCACGATTTTCCTCTTGTAGCCCTGACAAGGGCCGCTAACTTCCGTCAAGGGGAGATGACTGCTGGCTCTCACAGCAAATTATGGATGACGTAGCTTTGCAGGCCTCCGTACGCCAAGTCACACCGCTAATAGATTAATGCCTCCTTAAGCCCCTACGCGAGTTAAAACGATGTAAATTCGAGCACAGGCGAGATTAGGAGATCGTAAATTGATGTCATAATATGACGGATGTTGACGATGTTTAGAAAGTGGCGCTTTTTCACGTAGCTGGTCGTAGGAATATGAGAAACTGAGAAAATGTACCTTCGTCAAAAAAAATATGAAGAGAATCCAGAAAACAATGCCATTTGCACAAGGATGCTCAACCACCGTCTGTAATTGGATTCGTAAGATAACTATCATGTAGTGTTAGTCAGATCTCACACACCAGAAGTCTAGGAAACCAGTTGCTTACAATATCTGAATTTGTGAGGTTTTAGAATTCATAAGGAAAGTTTAGTACAAATGAAAAGACAATACAGAGCTTTTATGTTCAAAATTGAATACGTTACGGACCGTTATGACAGAGGCTGGCATGTGAATATGGATAGCACTTCCTGATGTCACGATCACATTGCACGGGACGAACTAGGAACAGATGTGAATATCATGTGAAGTTCACAACGTGCACTTTGATTGTAACACCAGGAAATGCCATATGCGGGCCTGTCCATTCGCTGCCATAACAGCAGTCCGAAATAGATTCGAACTTAAAAGCTTGTTTTGAGTGCGTGAGATTCAAGGCCATCAGGTCCCATTATATATTATATCTATATATACCTCGTATATCTATCTATCTATCTATCTATCTATCTATCTATCTATCTATCTATCTATCTATCCTATCTATCTATCTATCTATCTATCTATCTATCTATCATGTATATTTCCCAAAACAAATATTCAAAGCTGTTCGCAACAAATCAGGATAACCACTTGCAAATCTCACTGTTGATATGAATACAGAAATTCTGTACGACATTCTACCATTTGTTTTAAATTCTTCATTCATTAGGCAGTCAAAACCATGACTGCCAAAAATGTGGTTTTGCTTCTCAACTGAAATGTCTTCGTTAAAGCCGCGTCCCCAAAGGTGACCCCTGCAGAATGCACCACTGAATCGCAGTTTTAAAGTGTTTGTTATAAAGTACCTGGCAGTAACGTGTTATATGACAAAAAAAAGAGAAAGAGAACGGTATCACAAATGCATTTTCCAACATAGTCAAAGGCATGGCGCAACAAAGTTATATTTATAAGGATGTGAGCATATGCAGGCGAGGTTGTGGAGCAGTCAAGTACCTCTGTACGAAGTTGAGTATATTATTATTCCTACTTTTCCTAGGGCAGTCTGCTTAGCTACAGCCACTCCCTGGACTCTTTTCAGGAAGTAAGGGGAAAGGGGAGAAGTGAGGGTGAGGGAGAGGCAGGACAGAGGGAAGCAGGGGGGGAAGGTGAAAAGGGTCAGGTCTTCACCTTTTGTCAAAAACGCCAACCTGGCATAAATATTATGTTTTTGTTAATACACTGGCGGCAGTTGGCAGGCTTCCGCATTGTCAATCAACGGTGCGTCAACACAGTGCCCGTCCTTCATAACAGCGGTTCTCACAACGTTATTCGCCGACAAGGTCCTGTACATCAATGTTTCCTAAGCCCTCGTTAACTGTACCTCTGACCGTATACAAGTCCTCCATGGCTTATTGCAAAAAAAAAATTCGGGGGCCCAAATTCCATGACATCAATTAATCACTCTTAATTTGTATTGAAGTTCATGAATAAAATTTTACAGAAAATAGGACCCACACTCATCCGTAAGTCAACAAGTATGTGGGTTTTCTCAATACATAATGTTCGAGAACCGGAATTCTATTGCATATTCACTTACGATAAAGATGTGACAAAACTTGAGTCAATCATCAATAATGAACTAATTTTAAGTAAAATGAATACTAAGGTGAATTTTATGGTAAGAGAGTATAATGTAGGATGCACAAGATGGAAATGTTGCCTCTGCCTGTCCTTGTGGCAAACCACCCATGTCATGATCGTCTTAAACTCACAGAGTACAGTATTTTGAGGAAAGCAGAGAGTGTCGTTGTCTTATAGAAGTGTGGTTAAAGTGTTTTAAAGGTCACAGCAGGCAGATTAGCGACCTGGATCTACTCTCCAGGGACATGGCGGTGTCAAAAGGAAATGACAATGCTGACAAATTGGCTAGGAATGCGCAAGTGTCTGGGACCATCAAATACAACGAAGCAGGTGTGTTGAAATGACTAACAAGGAAACTGAGTGGGGAAGGGGACAAAAACAGACAGAATATCATTTCATAAAGCGAATACTGGGAATGGGTGAATGTAAAGGAGAAAGCAGAAGCTGCACATAGGCAGACAGCGCAAGGATACATAAGTAGACGATAACAGCGACACATTATTGAGCGGCTCTTCGTGGGTTCTGAATTAAACAACTGTGCACGTCAGCCTGTTAATATGACATTGCTATTTTTTTAAAAAAGCGTACAGAGTTATGCATTGTTAGACCTGATGTCTTAAGTCACTCATGAGGTTACTGTGTGTCCTCGGTTTGGCATTGGGGAGTTTGAACCAAATATAAAAAAAAAAAAACAGGNGGGGGGGGGGGGAAGAGCGAATAAAGGTTTACCAATGAGATAGGGAAGTTGGGACGGAGAAATCCACCAGCTGTGGCCATTCATATAATTTTCCTGCTTCCGTCATCAGTGTCGTCCCACCTCATAAGACTGACCTTTTTCTGTCCCTCATTCAGTGACATCACTTCCTCGTGACAGTATTTATGACGTCCAGTTAAGGTACTGCACGGTGTTTATGGTAGAATGTCCCTGAGTCTATGGTAGAATATCATGATGTCTATGACAGAATGTCATGGTGTCTGACAGAATGTCATTTCGACCTCCCACGTATTCCACGCTTACTCGTTGTTAAGTTGCTATAATTTTAAAACACGCACACTCATATCTAGATCACAATCTATCATCTCTGTTATCATGGTCTACCATTTCCATATTATGCTGTATCATTTCTGTATCGTGTTCTATCATTTGTATTAAATTCATCTCCTCAACACACATTTCTGAACTAGTTCTCTCACAAGTTTGAATTAAACTAGATTTAGATCTAGTTAACGGCAGAATGTACCATGCAGACTTGAGACTTCAGTAGAAAAGGAGGCAAGAGGAAGAAGTGAAAGCCCGGAAATGATATGGAGGGGAGGGGGGAGGGGGGTAAACTGCCTTTACTTTCTACCGCAGTGCCTTAAGGTTGATTGGTGACTTCAAAACAGCATTGAGTGTCGGCAGCATGGAAGTTAATGAACTCATAAAAATTATGTTTAGGAAATTATAAAGATGTCATTTTCACCTGCAACAACATCATAATGTTTTCTCTGTTGACGTGTAAAGACGTATCTCACAAATTAAGTCTGAAGTAAAGTCTAGCATAACTTTGATCACAATTCCTGGCTAATTCTGCTGAAAATCTTGAAATTCATGGGGAAATTTACGAGCTATAAATTTTAAGGACTAAACAAGTTTAAGGTATTACATCTCTTCCTGCTGATAAAAATATAAAAGTAGTATATGATCTGTTTTGCTCCAAATTTATAGCCTTATTTTCCTACAGACAAAAAGATGAATCTAGTACATGGCTTGTTTTTTGTCTTCAAACTTCAATGTTTCTTCCTGCAGGCAAAGAGCTAGTTCTAGTATAAGATCTATTTGTCTTCAAACTTCAGTGTCTCTTCCTGCAGGCAAAGAGCTACTTCTAGTATACGACCAATTTGTCTTCAAACTTCAGTGTCTCTTCCTGCAAATAAAAGGATAGAGCAAGTATGCGATCTGTTTTATCTAAACTTCAGTTTTGTGGACTATCACTTTAAAGGTCAACACGGACGCGTAAGTTACATAATATGACACAGGGTCGAACACGTATCCGGGCGATATGTTTCATAATTGCAAAAACAGATGGGCGGATAAAAAAAAAAATGTAGTACATGATATCTAACGTGCTCCACTTGATGGACGAACCTTAGCAGTAAGGGAAAGAATAACGGTACTGTCTGAGTACTTAATTATGACAAAGGTGTCAGAAATGTAGATGTCTAAAAATGAACAAAATAAGAAAACTAGACAGGACGCCATGTCTTTGTCTCCAAAACCAATGTCCCTCTTGACTGTTTCCTCAAAATAAGAGAATTTTCGGCGTTGATTCTTGCTATGATATTTTATTTTTTAAATGCTGATATAGCTTTTTTGAATACGCAATCATTCCGAGATGACTCCAAAAACAGTTTGCAAAAAAAAAAAAAGTTGAAAAGATATGGATGTAAAACAAAATCGTGCCAGGAATCTTTAATCTTGAGTCAATGACCTGATTCAGAAAAACCTCACCGTTATCACCTTTACATAATCGAGATCCTCGATGCAAAGCCTCGGGCCTCCCCTTGCTCTATACTATATTTTCGGACCATTACAACTAAACGTGTGACTCTCAAATCCCAGGACCTTAGGGCAAACAGCGCTTCTTCAGCGACCCATACCTTGGAGGATAATATGTAATTTTTCACACTTCGAAGAGAACGTGGAGGAAACATTTTTAAGGTTAAAAAAAAAAGTCAGCGTGTATATTTCCAACTGCTATTTCAGAAGGCAAATACTGGAGCATTTTTAATTTTGTTTTAAGGTGTCAATATGGACCTAGATCTTATAAACAACTTGATGTCCTTATTAAACATGGCGTAAGTTTGATTACAGTCATTTTCGACGCACAGTGACCATGTTCTTCTCTGTCTTTCTCTCCCAATTTCCCAAATTAACATCTTATCCCTCATGATCTCGAACGTCAAGTGACAAACACCTCCAACGCCTTCTTTAATAAATTCCGTACTTCGTAGTTTTCCATTTATCGCAAACTTTTTCTGCCAACAGAATACCTGTGCCCGATAACCAAATGCTCCGCTTAATCACAGAGCTTTAAAACTGTTGTGGGATTTGCTATTAAATGGAAAAAGCGACAGTCGCATACCTACCGTTTGTCGTCATTTCCTTGACCCCACTGTGTGTCACCTACTGAAGAATCATAATCATTATACGCAACGTGACGTGCATGTATTTTCATGGTCCACATAATCATCTCTCCTTTCATCCTTTAGGACCCAAAGTGTCACATAATATTTCATAACGACGTTTATTTTTAGGTCCGCCATTACGATTACTAAGTAGGTGTATAAGCAGGCATAGTAATACTATGTAGTAGAGTCAGCTGGTGTCTGGTAGTAATGCGACTGGTCACCACTTCCTTGTAGCTGTCTTGTACTACGCGTGCCTAAAATAGGCCAGAGTAGTTAGGTGAAAAAATGGTAGAGGTAAGAAAGAGAGAAAAGAAAGAAAGAAAGAAAGAAAGAAAGAAAGAAAGAAAGAAAGAGAGAACGAACGAAAGAAAGAAAGAAAGAAAGAAAGAAAGAAAGAAAGAAAGAAAGAAAGGAAAGAAAGAAATAGTGTTGGGAGCTTGATTTTGGGTTTGTTTTTTTCCGTTTTTTTTTTTATCTTATATGATGCCGAGTTTGAGACCAAAAACATACGTTTGAACAAGAAGTCAAGAGCGAACAGAGCAGACATATGGAACTACGATACAGAAACTGAGAAGACTGAAAAGAACTGGAAGAAGTAGGAATAAAAGAGAGAAACAGCAGCTAGAAGAGGGCAGGGGAGGAAAAGCATGAAAAAGAGAGAGAAAGAGAAAGAAAGAGCGTAGTAATTTTCTCCATATATTTATTAATAACAAAAAAAAAGTTCTGGCATGACTGTGTCCACTTGATTTATTTTAACAGAAAAAAAAATTAAAGTGCAACAACCAGGGCGGAACTGGCACTGCCAGTTCATTCATCGATATGCGGTATCATATAACCTGTAATGAAAAATCCATTATCGATCGTGTTAGCTGCAGGAAACTGATTTTTGTTCCTTCCTTTTTGTGTCCGGATTTATCTGATCTTCGAATCTTCGAATCCTCAATGGAATCGGATCAGAGAGAGAGAGAGAGAGAGAGAGAGAGAGTGGGTGAGTGAGTGAGAGAGAGAGAGAGAGAGAGAGAGAGAGAGACAGACAGCGACCGACCGACAGACAGACAGACAGACAGACAGACAGACAGACAGACAGACAGACAGACAGATAGATAGATAGATAGATAGATAGATAGATAGATAGATAGATAGATAGATAGATAAAGACTGACAGACAGACAGAAGGAGGTATATACTGTATGATTCTTAAAATTGCTTTGAAACTTGGTAAGTGCATATAATTATATAATTTTATTTTCAAAGTTGGATCTCTCACAGACTGTTGTAGCAGAAAAACAAAATTGCGCATAAGATGGCATTTCCTGAAATTACGATCATATTGCTCATTACGAACTAGACGTGAAATTCAAATCTGAAATTAGTTCGTAACGTGCAATACATTCGTAACATCAGGAAATGCCATTTAGACATACTTACCTCCCGCCATAACAGTAGCGAACAGATCAGAACTTGGAACATTTATTAAAAATATCTATCATATAGGGCAGGACAAAAGCTACGCCACCCGGATGTCAGTGACGTGGGGAAGTTTCCGCTGGCAGGGGTGTAATGCACAACAGGATCAAGATTAAGCCATATCGAGAGGCATAACAACTCTACACACATAAAGGTGCCGTTCCGCTATACAAATAAGAAATGATAAGAAGGAGAAATAATGATTGTGCTGAGAGGTCACATTCCTTTCACTATAGAGAGAAGTTGCTGCAACAGTGAGACCCAGTGGTGTTCCCGGAAAGATCAGCTTGCAGGGTAGGACATTCGAGCAAAGTTTGGATACCCTAGACTATGAGAATACATGGAATGTGATGTCACGCAAAGTGTGTGTATGATGTGCAGTCATTTTACTCAATTATAGCTAATGTTTATGACATCGGCAACGATTTTTTTTTTTTTTTATGGCGGGAGGAGGGCGCTGGGATGAGGGATGAGAGGTGGTTACTTTATGTCCATCTATCGTTACCCAAGTGTGTGTGTGTGTGTGTGTGTGTGTGTGTGTGTGTGTGTGTGTGTGTGTGTGTGTCAGACAGAGAGAGAGAGAGAGAGAGATAGAGAGAGAGAGAGAGAGAGAGATAATAGGAAGTAGAGCAATTTGCTCCGATTCGGTTGGTGTCGCATAAACGTTACAATTATAACAGGAAGAAATCGGGAGAGTCATTCTCACTATTTCACTCGCAGTTTACCGGCTGGACCCATCTCTCTCTCCTTCTCTATCAATCTGTCTCCCTCATCCCAAGCCCATTTTCCCCCAATGAACATCCCTGAAATTAATTGATCCACTTTATGATTGTCGCGACATGAGCTATTTTAGTAACTGCTATTGGCTATCTGGAATCTGATCACAGGCTTGGAAAGAGAGAAAGAGAGACAATGGGGGAGAGAGACAAAGACACAGAGAGGGAGGAGCGAGCGAGAGAGAGAGAGAGAGAGAGAGAGAGAGAGAGAGAGAGAGAAGGAAAGGGAATGTTCATTTCTGGAAACTACTCTCTACC
>JAWQUT010000023.1:1352877-1372378 GCA_033807755.1 Ellobium chinense
TGTGTGGTAATTAGAGTGGCGCTAGCTGTTGTACACTTCCTGGTTCATAGACAGCCCGCTGTGATTGTATCGCAGTGGAGCTGTGGGAGGCATCAAAGTCGTTGGACTTACCAAACTCACTGGTTCTTCCCATCTATCTATCTATCTATCTATCTATCTATCTATCTATCTATCTATCTATCTATATGTGTGTCTGTCTATCTGCCCGCCCACGCGCCCATCTGTCTGTCTGTCTGTCTGTCTGTTTAACCTCATCTACCCATCTTTGGACTTCGCCATGAGGTGCACTTTCCCTGGATATTTTTTACACTGCCTGCTCTTGGTAAATCGTTTTCTTCGTTGTTCTCAAATCCGATTAAGTTTGTCAAGAATGTCCCCCCGAAAACATTACGGTTACATTTTAAGTTGGTTGCCTCTACTTTCACATCTTGTAATCAAGGGAAGGAGGGCGACGGAAAAGGAAAGGTGGGAAGGGTGGGAAGGGGGGGGGAGTGCATATTGTTTGCCAGGGCCAGGAGCGGTGGTGTATAATATATATGATATATAATGATATATATATATTATCTAATATATCTTGTTCACTCCGCAAGGCCGACAAGCCACAACACCAGCTATTCAGTCCACGACACCACCTGTCGTGCGAGGTCAGCTGCTGACCCAGTTTCGTTCCCACTTCCGGGTTCTGGCTCAAGGCGTAATACGTTATGTGTACTAGGCTTGAGTTTACACATTATCGAAACCGAAAGGAAACAGTCGCTCTTTTTTCTGCCTTCTCTCTTTCTCTGGGTCTCTCTTTCTCCATCGTTCTCTCTTTCTCTGACACTCCCCCCGCTTCTCTGTCCCGCTCCCCTCCTAACCTTCCCTTTATACATTCTGAAAAAATAAAAAACTGGAAGGAGGGCAAGGGAATGGGCAACATCATCTCTCATGACGACAGACAGACAGACAGACAGACAGACAGACAGGAGGAACGTCTATAACTAAAAGGAGAAAGACGGGACACGACATTGGAGAGCATTTGTTTTCAAGCTCGCATCTCTTACGGACTGTAAGGCTCTAAGGCTCAAAACGTTTCACCGACTCACATACAAGGCACATTTTCATTCCTAAACTTGCCACGTTAATATTAATACTGTACAACAAAACAGTATAACAAGCACAATATTATCACAGTATTATCATTCCTCTATCAGTCCCGTAGCATCAAATAAATCATAAAGAAAACACGCCGGCATAGACTAGATCTAAGACTAAATCTAATATTTACTTTTTTTTTTTTTTCATTTTCAGGAAAGAATGCGGAAGAAAACCGCCTAGTTTAGCTGTGCAAACATACCGATGTGTCTAGCTAAGCGCGCACGCGCGTATGTGTACACATCACAATACGTGTGTGTCTTCTCTGGTGAGAAAGAGATGGGTAGAGAGACGCAGGAAAGAATAGGCAGGGAAGAATAATGTAAGAGGAAATCTCCAGTCTGTTGTTGTTGTTATTGTTGTTGTTGTGGAGTTTGGTGTTTGTCGAGCTTTTTTTTTTGTTTGTTTTGTTTCTTTTTCTTTTCTTGGAGCAAAATCAAATTTCCTGTTAATTTTTTTCCAGATTAACGGTGGATGCCTGGAGACATTCCGGTGTTGTTCAGCAGCTTCCTTGACATTTAGAGCGGCTGAAAAATGAAGAGAGCTAGCACGCGAGAAGGAGAGAGAGAGAGAGTGAGAGAGAGAGAGAGAAAGAGAAAGAGAAAGAAATACAGAAAAAAATATGAAAATGGAGAGCAGTGTCGGTGTGAATGAGTACTTGTGAGGGTGTAGGCTGGTGTTAATGTGTGCGCGCAGCGATCGTGTGCAAGCTGTGTGTATGCGTGTGAGGGGGCTCTATATATGTGCCAGCATGTATTTGTGTGGTGAGGGGGTGGGGAAGGAGCGGGGGTATGCATGTGTATGTGTGGGCGCCCGCATGTGCTTTTGTGTGTATTTACGTGTCTGTCTTTGCGTCGCGGAGCTGCTAACTTGAGCTGTGAGTGTGAACTGGAAAGAATGAAAGTATCAGTGCAAAAAGAACGGGGACAGCCGGTGAAGGAGAGAAATATGAGAAAAAAAATATGCTAAGGAAAAAAAATCAGGCAGAAAGAGGGTACAAGGAAGCACAAAATAAAAGAGAGAGAGAGAGAGAGAGACCGAGAGAGAGAGAGTGACAAAGAAGGGTATAACTAGGAAAGAAAGAGGAAAAAAAGCACTCGAGGTTACGTGAAACTTAGGTTATCGGAAATCACGTCATATTACTATATAGCTCTCGGATTTTAATTATCACATCAAACAGTCACATCTGGTAACCATGGAAACCGAAGTCCAGGGTCTTGAGTTCTTAGTCAAACAACATTTTTATGTGCGAGGTCCAAAGAAAGAAACAAACCATCTTTTAAATTCTATAGCATTCTTTGACTCTGTGGAAAGTACATGTCTGCAATAAGTCTGTTTTCTGTTGACACACAGTGTCTTGAGTATATTAGGTTGGAATACTGTGGTAGATAAGACTCTGAATTTCTTTCTTGGCAACATGACCAAGTTATCTCAGTCCACGCCCCGCGCGAAAAGTACATCCGGGTCTTGAGATAAACACAAGGATAGAATAAAAAAGTGGGTCTGGAAAGGAAAAGATAGTTACGCAAGGTCTTATTTATTTTACGTTTTCCGAGTAATCTCGTTATCTAGGACGACGGGGAGCGATGTGAGCTGAGATCCAGACGGTAAATGAAAAAAGAAATTCTTGGAAAGCTCTCACTTCCGTCTTCTTATGTTTTTGTTGCTGTTCTTACCTCTCCCCCAACGCTGTTTGTTTGCTTCTGTTCAAGAGTGATGATGTATGTTTATTACCTCAAAGGTAGATTGTTGACAAAGAGAGAGGCAGAGGGGGAAAGGGGTGCAGGGAGGCCGGAAAACTCATAATGGATGGACCACCGAGACAGAATAATGAAATATTATTGACCTCACTTAATCGTAGTCCGGATAATCGCGACCTTTTAATTCATGCCATATTTCTCTATAAAAGTCACTGGATGATCACAACTTTTTCCATGCTTCCGATGAGATACCATTAAGCGGAGTTGCCAATAACTGAGATGAAATGGATTTGGAGGACAGGGGGAGGGTGAAAGAAGGGAAGTGTGGAATCAACAACATGAGAACCACATAGAGCTCGTCTTAGATTTCTTTGGTTCAAAAGCAGTTGGGACGAGGGAAAGACTACAAAAAAAAGCTGATAGCTAAAATTATCGTCACGATCTAGCTTACTCTGTTTCACTGGACTGCTCTTCTCAGCTTCCCATTTCGGAAGTTAAAAAACAAAAAAAACCGTTCAACATCTCCTGTTACATTATATTCATGCACCCTTGCTTTCTTTCTCCTTCATTGACGGCCCGCTCCTAACTATTAAATACAGCATGAAAACGACTCTTATTTTTCATCTTTCTTTACAGCATTGTATATCTTACTTAAAAATAATAATACGCCACACAAAACTAAGATTGATTACAACACAAGACTGGATTCTGATTTCACCTTCACCTCGGTCATTTCTACGGTTTCACAAAATATAGTGAAATTCCAACCCTCTCGTGAATTTATCATACACTGAAGAAGAAAAAAGAAATTTTATATACGAGGATGTACGAATTAAAATAAATATATATATATATTGTTGTGTATTATAATAAAAGCCTTAGCTTGTGAGGGGCAACACTGATATACCGTTTCCTATCAGAGGTGGGGGAGGGCAAAGGGAAGATTTGTGAGTTCGATTTCGGTCAGGGAGATTTCCATTGTGGTATTCTCGGAAAGACATTTTTCTCCTATTTTCCCATTCGACTCAAGTGAAGTGTGAATGAGTATACGACTTTCAAGCCAAGTGTGTGTGTGTGTGTGTGTGTGTGTGTAAGTACGTGTGTGTGTTTCCAGCTATAGCATAATAAATTCATAATTAAGTGAATAATATTAAAACATTTTTTTAAAAAGTACCATAAAAGCTCAATTCCTCAGATGAAGGCATCCGTGCAATCAAAGAAGCGCCATTTAGGGGGGAGATCATCCATTCGCCGACATTGCGTAATATATAGATCTAGCTATCTGTTCCAACTAGTGAAATCTGTTCGCCGACAATTCAAGACTCGATTACCATGCGACTATTTACGATCTTTTCATACGATACTAAAAGTGGAGTTAAGAATCTAAAGCGTATAGAATAAGACAAAAATAAATGAGCACCAGAAAGGACTGCTGTAAGTGTTTATGTGAAAGATTACTAGATCTAGCTTAAAAACAACTCTTTCAGGGACAGGGACATGTAGGCCTAAACGGTAATGACATCTCCAATTAAATGCATCCCTAACAAAAGCTATTTTTAATGAATGAAAAGCTTTTTCGTGATCCTCCTATAATAATATTTTACAAAACAGTTCTGGATTAGTCTATAACAGGAGGTCAGCGAACCCTAACGCGCCATGTAGGGTGGCCGTAGTAGCCTACTTTCCTGCTTCCTAGAGTTATCGGTCTTGAAAGTGGAGCCTGTTGCCCTAATCTTTTTTTCTGCATGTACTTCTCTAAGACGAGATGTTATACAATGTTTACTTTCCATCTTGACATTAAAGTTTATGTTCTCTTTCCTGGGTCTCGGCTCTCAAGTGATCGCTAGCCCCGTTAGACATACACTTGACAAGAAACCGTTTCTCAGTGTGAACATCCATTGAGGACATTATAGAAAGAATAGCAACGATAGCGCTTCTTCACTCTCAAAATTTGTATTGAGATTAAATGTTTTTCGCCTCAAATTTATGGCACAGTTGTAGGTAATTTTCTCACAACATATAAAACGTGCATCGTCTTCCTTGTCTAGGCTTATAGATCTCAAAGGTTATTCGCTTTCCAGGAAGAGAAGTGTGGTGATATTTGATCTCCCACTGTGTACTTTTATCAGTATTACTCTTGAGGAATGTTTAAACTTAAGTGTGATGGAGTAGACTACTGTCAAGAGAATGGGACATGAAGACCTGATAAACAAACAAGGGGGTGGGGAAAGGGAGGAGCAGCTCCAAGGCGTGGTAAAGAAATAAAACAAAAACTTGACAGGAAAAAAAACTGTCATTGTTAAGTAGTTATACTAGAATAAAAAGGACTTAGCTGGGGATGATGATGGTTGACCAGGCTGGAGGACAGAAAACGGCTGTGACACAGGATTGGAAGTTATATAAGCGGACACACAAAAAAAATTTTACTTAATTCAAAGTCCAAGGGTTCAAAGAAAAGTGAGATAAAACTGAAAGGATAATAATACAAACACATAATCTATAATTATTGCCAATGTCGTTGTTTTAGCTGATAACCAGAGTGAGCAAGTGAAAGTTGCGCACCATGCGGTTCTGCACCTTTCGTCGGCCTTTGGTCTTATGCACCAGACCTACTTTGCCTTGATACAAGGACACAGAAAAAGAAATAGCATCCTTTCAACAGAGCAGACGCCGCATTCTCGGAAATACTAAATACAGTGGTCTCAGCTGCTGAATCACGATATAACAGAGATGTCTAAAACCTCCATGGAGATCACACACCCCACAGTTCGACGTTTCAATGCGATCTAGATCTGGAGTTTTTTTTCTTTTAACTCTGGGAGAGAAAGGGAGGGAAATACTTGTGTAAAAGTTTAAATTATATTAGAACAGAGATGCCATTTCTACTCCAGCAGCATTTGACTAGCAGTTGCTAAACTTTGTATCCCTGTTTGCTCATATTCGTCTCGACCTCTCATCTGTTCAGCACTCAAGATTCCAACGGGGGCTCAGGGCCCTTGGCATTTATGAGACCGAATATCTATATATATATATACGGCAGCTTGAAGCTGACACCTCGGCGGTTAAAAACAAAGCTTACACAAAAGTACTGTAACAGGACCAAGCAAATTTTTCCAACAATTTCTCACTTAAGGTATAATTAAATCCGACTCACCTCACGAGCTCCAAATGCCCGTTATCAACTGCACCATGCAAGGGGGTAGCTTGCGTCTTGTCAGTGGAGGTAACACAGGCACCCCTTTCCAAGAGCAGTTTGGCCAAGTCCAAGTACCCACGACTGCAGCAGAAAAAGAGTGCCGTCCCATCCCGCTTGGACGTCTGGCTATCAATGCATCCATAGGAGCCGTCTTGTATAATAGATTTGGCCAATGTCTCCTCGCCATTCTGTATTGCTTCTATGAGAATACGGGCCATCACATCTAGGCATTACACACGGCTGAGGGTTGCGTTCTTTCGTATTTCCTGCCGATGATGGAAAGCACTCGTTCACTGTACCATGTTAAATAAAAGCTGCAGAAGCTGTATTACTGCTGGGTGCAATCTGAATGCCCTAAACTTTTTATGCATCAAGTATCATCGTGCAAGATGCGCAATATGAATAGAGTTTAATGTACCAGGAAGAAAAAAGAAATTAACAGTTCCCAGAATACAATATCTTGTGTTACGATGCGGCACATTCGCTTCCTTTCGAACTAAATCTATGCAGCATGATCAATAAGGCCATCACAGCGGTTTTTTTATTTTTTCAAGCCGTCTCCGGTGAACGAAGTGCCATTTCCAGAAGGAGTGAATGAGCTTCTTCAAAAATTACTGGTCTAGTCCTCTCTGTTCTATGGCGTTGCCTATTCTCCCACACAGCCTCGAACTTCCAGTCGCTTGAAAAAAAAAAATCAATGAAAGCAGCAGCGTCGCTGACGTCGATATCTACGTCATGATGGATGATTATGAGATACAATGTGAAGACTCTGGCACTTCCGGGTAGCGGGTAAGCCGTTTCGATTTCAGGGATTTCCTAGGTCTTCTCAAGGAGAGATCAGGAAGTAAAAGCACACACAGCCAGCCAAGAAGTGCGCAGCACAACACCAGTTATAGCAGAACAAAAAGCTCAGGGTTTGGGTTGTTTATAAATAAATCGATGCTCTTTTTAGCCCGCAGGTTCCTCGCTGAAATATAAAAAAATTAAAAACATATACATAAAAAAAGAAAAGTTAGAGATTCAATCTGAGCAGTTCTAGCGTCACATCCCATCAGAAAAGCAGTGCTAAACCTGGTCAAGATAACCAGTTCACTTCTTAACATATATTTCAAAACAGCGAACTGTTGAATTCGATAAATATACCAGGAAGAAACTCGCCACTGTTTATCGCTGAAATCTGAATAGTCATGTCACTGACCACAACAACGCTAAATGGAGGAGGTCGTGAAGCCTAATCTGACTGCAGAAACGTCAGCAAGCGGAAATCTTTGTTATTCCGGAAGATTACAGTAAAATTACTTGAAAACTATGGAAAATTACAGCCAAATACATTTGAAAATCTCAAGACCTTGAGCTTAACGTATTCAGAAGTTCCTGTCTTGCTGCGTATATATATATATATATTTTTTTTTTTTTTNTTTTTTTTTTTTTTTGGCCAGAATCCAATATTCGCGAGATGAACTTCCATAAAAAAAATCTTCCGTCCAAAGTTTCAAACGGCTTATTCCCAATAAAAATCTGCATAGGAGGCCCTCAAGGGAAAAGTATGTGTTATTTCTACTTACAAGTCCTTGTAAGTTTGGATATTATCGATTACTCTAGTATGGTTTCTCTATCAAAACCAGTAAGGATGACCAAATATGATTTATCAGCAGTCCTGCAGCGTCACTTAGTTCACGCTAGAAGTATTCCATGAGAAAACCGTCAAGCGGGGTTCGCGAAAACTGGAACCTCGTGGAAAAAAGAACCCGCATTTATACAGTATTTCTATAGTAAATGTAACCCCACGGCCTCCCGGTCCCAATGCTGCTGGTAACTGCGGGGTTTTACTGTATTTCTAAAGAACTGTTAATTTTCACGTTTGCCATGTCACTGACCACAGCTACGCCAACTTAGGGTCGCAATTACTGATGTGACTGTGTTAACGTCAGCAAATGGAAACCATTATCATTCCTGAAGATTATCGTAAAAATAATCTGAAAACTGAGAATGACATACACGTTTTTTACTGCTATATACATCGGCACCTCAAAGACCTCGGAGGTCAATGTACTTGAAATTTCCGTCCATTAATTTGTTGAGAAGATACAGTCTTCCTACGTGCATTTCTATAATAAAGCTAAATCTACCTAAGGAACATTCACTTTCCGATTCAGCTGGTGTTCACGGGGTACTACTGTATGTAGCCATTAATACTCAATTATCACCATTTCACTGACCACAGCTGCGCCAACGGACGGCTGCGGACTATTGTGACAGCGATTACGAGTAGCGAATGGAAATCACTGTTCATAAAAATCACCTGAAATAGGAAGAAGACTTACGCAAAATGTATAATACGAACACTTTTATTGACTGTCAGTAATTCCACCGTGGCTTCTTTGTGTGTGTGTGTGTGTGTGTGTGATTTTAATCTCGTTTTCAGCATAGCACAGGTAATGTTACATCAGAGACGAGATTTGGATCACCTATCGGACCGGCGACAAGAGAGTGAGTGTTGTTGTTGTTTTTTTTTCGGTTTGTAAAAACTGCGAAAAGCAGACAAGATTACACCTGCTGTTGGCAAGATTCAAACCCTGGGCTTTCCCCACGAAAGGACGATCATTCTGCTTCTCGACCATCCATGTGGGTCAAGTTCTCCAGTCTTGGAGGTCTTCACGTAGACATTAAACCACAGAAATAATAACTCCTCTTAAATGGCACATACAGTATTATAAGACCTCCTTTCAGTAAAGTAGACAGGAAATGCGAAATGACAAAGCCGTGTCGTGTTCAGCTGAGTAATTAATCGCAACACTACAACGTACAGTTTGATAACACTCTGAAGAAAAGCACTTCTCTAATTTCTACTCCCGTCATTCTCCGTCATTCATTAACTTCATTCATAAATTCTGATGAGCTTCCTCTCCCATATTATATAGCTGAGTTCAGTAACATCCTGTGGATTTTCCATTGGTGAAGTTACTTAGTCACATGTCACTTGCGAGAGTGAGTTACACAAACAGCCCATTAGGCCAACGCTACCACGCTAAATTGCAATTATTGCATGTGACGATGAATCCTCAGCTGGTGTATTATAAACGAGGCGTCTTGTCAAATTGGATCCTGTTTTAGGGTTGAAGAGTGCGTAGGTACAAGACCTTGCACCTAAGATAGGAATTTAAGAGTAAAGCGTAACCCGTAGTTCACGGCCTCACAGAAGGCCGAGTACGCGGGGCGTGGCCTTTTCAGACTCTAATTTGGGTGTCTTAATGTAAAGCTCACTTCATTTACTCGAATTCTTCTCTTATTCGCAACATCCCAGAAAGAACACGAAAATGAAATGCACAAGCAGTCAGAGCCATTTAATCGTACTCTGTCTTCCATTCTTTCTTAATCGTCAAGCTTAATTGACTTTATCGCATCATTCACGAATGCCGTTTTCATAACTTCCCGCAAGCTTAATTGACTTTATCGCATCATTCACGAATGCCGTTTTCATAACTTCCCGAAAAGCTCAGACCCCTAAAATGTGTTGCGAACAATGAAAGGGCTTTTTTTTTTCTCAGAACCATGCACAATATGCAATACTGCACGGTGAATGCAAGAAAGATGCAAAATGTGCCGCTGCTAGTTGTCTTAAAGGCGTCAGTATCTTAAATCATTTCTTGAACTGTATCAAAGGTACCAGTATATATCTAAAGTTTTATCTCCTAAACTGTCTCAAAGATACTATTATATATCTGAAGTTATCTCTTTACTGCATCATATATATATATCATATATATCATATATAAAATCTCTTGAACTGTATCAAAGTACATTGGAAGTTATGAATTGAATTGCATGAAAGTCCCAGTCCATTAATTTAAACTTGAACGGCATTGGTCACTATGGAATCAGCTGAGAAAACAGTATAGTTGTGTTTATCATTCCCAAACTCTGAACCAAAACAAAACTGATTATCATTATGAGATTTTGAGTGTTGCTGTCTTAGCTTGCTAAATGTTTTGCCATTACTCTCTCTCCATCCCCCTACCTCATCGTTCTTCTATGACCCAGTTCTATCCACTAACGCTCAGCTTAAAATCAGCTTGTTTCGCTCTTAACTCTTAACAAACAAACCCACTGACCTTAAGGCATAGGGCGTAACTTTTATAAAAATGAGAAAAATCCATTTGTTAATTTCATTTCCAAGTCGCGGAGACTCATTAATTTTGACCATGAATAATAGGCCTGTAAAACAGTGGGAAGACAAAGCAGGAAATCCCTTCCTTGTAGGAGTCTGAGATGGGTCATGAGGCGAATTGCATTAAGAGAGAATTAGAGTTCCTGCAGCCCATATTAGGCAATAATAAAAGATAACCACGCTTATTGTTGTAATTATTTTTACTGTTGATGTAATTATTGACTTGCATTCGTTGAATCCCGACAAACATGCAGGAACTAATAGCTTTCCACCATTTCCCACCATTTTTGTTTTTTTTTAAGTTACCAAAGATTTCTGCCCATATTAGGCCAAAACAGAAACCGGAAATATATCATTATTACTGTCAGTGTTTGTGTTTTTAGTATTGTAGTGCACTCGTTGAATCCCGACAAACATGCAGAAACTAATAACTTTCCACCGCCTCCCACCATTTTTCTTTTGTTGCCATAGAGTTTTTGCCAATATTAGGCCAAACAGAAACCGAAAAGATCATTATTACTATCAGTGTTTGTGGTTTAGTATTGTAATGCACTCGACTCCCGGCAACCATACAGAAACTATTAATCTTTCAGTCCCTCGCATCATTTGTCTTCATCTATCACAAAGTTTCTGTCCATATTACGCCATACTAAAACATAACTGATTATGATTAGTATCAAGTAAACGAGAGTTCTTCTGTACTATGCTGTCCGTTAACCGTGTGCATCATCATTCAAAACTAAAAATCACAACTATAATATATGTTTTTACAGGGCAGGCTACAGAGGATGAGCTAAATTATCATAATTTAGTGCATAACCCTTTACAGAATCCTTAGTCAAGAGTCACTGCGTGACGGTGTATATTTAAGACCAAACATATATATATAAACAAAAATAATTTGTAGACTTAATAAAAATTCAAGATAGAGCAAATTTAAATACTGTCAGAGGAACATCGCACTGACAAAAGCGATTTTTATCGCTGGAAACTTTGCAACAAAATGGAGAAAGTAGAGCTAAAAGAATTCCAGTCAAATGAGACTTCATTCAAGGTGAAAACGAAAAGATCGCAACACAAAATGTCGTTCGACTGGTAGCTAAGTGCTTGTTTCCACGGTTGCCGAAAACTGGTTCAATTGCCGGTTTCCGGGACAAGCTGCACACTTTTAAGTACTGTACGTAACCAGTCGTTTGACACCGAAGAATAGAGACAGTGAAGAATAAAGTACACGACCTCTTAATCCAGAGCACCCGTCCATAGCTTCAAGTGTGTGAGGTTTGAGTTGATGAGTAGGATTTGATACATAAATTAAAGGAACTCGGTACTACAGCTCTACAATCATTGTGCGGGTTTTCAAGTCACTGAAGTAAGAAGGCGTGGTCGGGTTCCTACAGTAAATCTAAGACAATACTTGAGAGTTTGCGCATTAACGATGGAGTCTCTTACCACCTCGTAAGGATTATATATTATTATTATTATTATATATTGTTGAACGCTAGTAAAGGTGCATGCAGCATCGATGCAGTATTGTAATTCTTATGATGATAAGAGCTCTCATCGTTAATGCGCAAATCCTCAAATGTTAGACCATATGTTTTTATTTTTTCCAGCCCTAACGTAACCATATAACGATGTTTGAAATTTGCAGTAGTTGCAGACAAATTTCATCTATTAATGTGTGCCAAATTTCATATGTATAAGATTTGAGTTATTAAAATTACTGAACTTTTTAAGTATTTTTTTTTCTATTGAGGAGGAGATGGCTACCCTATGTACTGCCAGTGCGCACAGGTGCAAAGTAGTAGATTTAAAGGTCCGTCTTGTAATGGCTTTGTTTACTGCTTACGGGCTTAAGCACGATAAAAAATATGTTTTATGATCTGGATTACTCAGTTATAATCCTTCACCTCGTGTAATAGTTGTTAATAATTCACATGACAGGTATATAGACTAAACTCTTCATGCCAGTTCCGGTTCCGCTTTTAGAGTAGCCCGTGATTCGTGTTATCCTCTCTTCAATGTTGAAATTCTGTTAACCTCGGAGTCATTCAACCGGATGGCAATGCTGCGAGAGAGGGAGAGGGAGAGAAAGAGAGATGTAGATCGATGCTGCTGAAGGACGGATGGAAGAGCCGACGGACATATGGGCGGTCGGAAGGATGGATGAATGGATAGATGGATGAATGGAGGAGTGGATTCATCATCCATTCAGAAAATAATAAAAAGCCAAAAAGCCATGTGACTCTTAAATCATCTGCAGTAGTTACTGGATTTTCTAAAGGGAGACCTGAAGTTGTTGTTTTTTTTCCCGGCGGAGGAAGGTGGAAGGNGGGGGGGGGGGAAGGAGGAGGGAGAGGAGCGTGACTTCTGAGTTCACATGGTTCACTTAACCAATGAATTTAACATGAATTTAACATATAACAAATGGGCAGCACGTATCCCATCTTACGCTGTGCACTCAATGACGTCTTGCCAAATTAATCCCGGAAACCCTAAAGGATTTACATATATATAGTTTTTTATTACAACAACAATGTTAACAACATTTTTATCTTAGTCCTATATCACTGTGGATGTACTTGGTTACTCTACACCTTGAATACTTGATTACTCTATACCTTGAATACTTGATTACTCTACACCCTAAATACTTGATTACTCTACACCTTGAATACTTGGGATTACTCTACCCCTTAAATAGGTGATTACTCTATGCCTTGAATACTTGATTACTCTACATCTTGACTACTTGATTACTCTATGCCTTGAATACTTGACCAGACACTGAATATTGATTACTCTATGCCTCGAATAGAAAATCTTGCTCACTTTATGGCTTACAATACATATTTGATTACTCTACACTCTGACTCCTTGATCACTCTACGCCCTAGAGATTTGATTACTCTACGCCCTGAACTGCCACTGAATTGGGTCATGAAAGATAGCATAGTAAACATATAAGATTAGGAAATACAGTGCTGACTTACAGGACACACTTATAGTATGTCCAGAGATGTGGCGCTGACGGGCTGTCTGTCACGTAATCAGTGATTATCTCCAAGTTAAAAAACTAGGATCGTTCATCTTGAACTTCCTGTTTACAGTAAGCCCATGCGGACTCGCATTCCAAGGAACTTGTCGAATATTTCGGGTTTGTGAGGGGTTCGAGTATGCAGGTAATCGTTCATTAAAAAAAAATGTACTCGGGATCAGAGCATTATAACAAACTGATCGCCCTGCTCGTCAAGTGCTCGTGTTTTCAACTTTCCGAGGACATGTTTCTTTTCACATTAGAATGTGCAAAGAAGGGGCGAGGTCAGATTTCCGCGATTTTTTTAATGTCTTAATGGCCACTATAAAATCCCTCACGAATTACTCAGGGGGATTTGCAGTAGAGTCTAGTCCCAAAGTGACGTTAGAAACCGTAATCGTCGATTTTAAGTATGTGGATCATGGTTAAGAAAAGAAAAGACTTGACAGATGTAAGGAAATATGAAACTGGATTCCAATTTTCGCGACGATACAAAAAAAAAAAAAAATTAAGAAAAGACACAATGTCAAAAGCAGAAATCTTCAAATATAAATACACTAGATTTCTTTTGTTTCATATTTTCCGCTGAATAACATACCTACGCAGGTCAGTAGTCCAAATGCGAAATATGCTGTTAACTTTTTGTCATATGAAAGAATAGTTTCATGTTTCACTCTAAAACTTTATTAATATTCAAGGAGAGAGGTAGAAAGTGGAAAAGTAGCAGTGCTGTGTCACGTAACATCAACAAAAAGCGCACAGTAAGACAAATTCCGCTATCATTTATCAGGCGTTGGCTCATTGAAAAAAAAATAGACCAGAGTCTTTTCGATCAAACCTATGTATTTTATCTTTCTACAGTGCCACTGCTAAGCTAAATGTCTATGTACCGAAGTGTCTGTTGGCCCAGTCGACCCGCGGTCACGCTTGTCAGTCAGGTGATACAGATAGCAATTTCCCCTTAACTTCCGGATTACTACTGAATTACTCGTCCATACTGTTGTCAAAAGCAGGAAGTAGTCTTGTGACAAATCGGATTTCATTGGCTGATTTTCTTACTTGGAGGCTGAAGGGAGATAGCATATAGTCTAATTTGCACGGCAGGTGACAGCTGTTATTCTTTTGGGGGTTAACAGATATGAGAGTGAGCGGCCTGGTACAAATCACACATTATAGCCCTTCCTTTCCACCTCGCCTCTCAAAATAAAATTGAGTTCGTGATTACTAAAGCTCTAACACATTTTGCGGATATCTGAGTTACCCTGCCTTAGATGGAGTTACTCTCCCTTAGCTGGACCCTGCTTTTGATGGACATTTTTATGTTGTAGACATATCAGTTTTCCTTGCCTTAGATGGACCTTTCTGTTGCAGACATCTGAGTAACCCTGCCATAGATGGTTTTTTTCTGCACTTAAAGAATTTAGAATTACAGCAGTTCCTTTTTAATATTTAAAGAAAATCATCATTAAAACTCATTCGCTGTGTCTGGCGTATAGTCTAGTAATATGAGCGTCCTTTAACTCTGTTACACACAGCTTGTACACATACCGGAACAACCCGGAAGTAGTGTTCCCGTGTACCTATCAGATCTATCAATACGACCTATTTAACAGGCTAGTTGAGAGCTACTAATTACATGCTAATGAAACAACGGTATTCGGGTTACATCACACTGCTTGAAAAACATCACGTGGGGAAGGGGTCAATATATGGCTTGAACTCATTTGTCTCGGTGAGAATGCACTAACTTGAACTTTAGGTTTTTCCAGACCGCTGGGTTAGAATCCCATGTATTTGGGCTCATATGATCAGACAAGTTGCGTTGGTAGGATAAAATTTTGAGATATAATGCTAGTTTTCTACATACCATCTTCTAATACCTCAGGGACTCGAATACCTCGTGGACTCGATTACTTCATGGATTCGAATTTCTGAGCCGCCTTCATGACATTCGACTTCGCGAGTCCTACTGTACGCGGATATATCTATAAAAAGTACACCTCAATATTACGAACTGTATTTTTTTTTTTGTATACACGAAAGCATACCTACTTAATTGTCAAGATTTTACTGTGCTTACCCTATATTATAAGGATGAAAACTTAATGTCCTCTTTCTATGAACAGGATTTTGACTGCGCAACGGATTTCTAAATATGAGTTCTTAAAAACACATTTATGAATTACCGCATAAAACTTCATTGTAGTCATAATATCCTTGTGGACTAATCCGCAATCCTTTTAGGAAACAGTTCTTAAGACAAGTAGTCTACTTACTTGTATATGACGTATACATGGACAAGCCACACGTGCGTTGTTAGCTGTTCCTGTTTACAATCTGGCTTTCAGTACGCCAGTAATGATAAGATTCTTGAAATGTTATGCTTAGGGGAGAGTGACTGAGTTAATAACTGTACACCCCCCCCCCCCNCCCCCGCAACATACACACACAAAAATGCAGTAATGCAGTCCAAGGTCGCATTGCACTCAACACATAGCGCCTGAACATCGGCCTACTTTAGTTACATACAAGCCAAGTTCTTGAAGAAAAAATAAAAAAGCTTCTCCTGCGACAGATTCATAGTTCTAAATTATGACCAGGAGTAGATTAAAGCTTTTCTCAGAACTTTAATTGTATATATTTTTTTCCTTCTGAGAATGTTTCACAACCAAGAGAGATTATGGCAATAAGGAGCTGCTACACACACGCGCAATCTATCTATTTATCACATGGTAAGCTGTTATACTATATATAGAGAGATAGTAACGTGCTTAGTGCAGTAGTATACATTGTTTATAGTAGCGAAATAGGAAGAACATGACGGCTTTCACGTACTAACGTCCTAAATGGTCACCTGTTCACAGCATCGTAATGGTAAAGGTACAGTTCACTTAAGTCTTGGACTAATCGCCGAATCGGTTCTGTCGTGATAGATGGCCCTATGTTTCTTGTTCCATTTAACATTAAACTTTGTCATAAACTGGAAAGCAGTGAAGACACGCTACTTAAAAAATAAACAATGATAATCTATTGACAAAAGTGTCACTATTATTTGAGCCAGTAACAGGAAAATATATTGCAAACCCTCAGATTTTCAAATTCCTAATTCACCAATGTGATGCACAATATATTATGTCACAATATAAATGACTTCTATGTTCTCCATGTGTTTCACTGTATAGATTTGTGAACAATACAATATTACCCTTTCGATTCTTTCATGAACATCACATGTATGCAAATGAACTGAACAATAAATTCTTAACAAGCACGAACATCTGTAAACCATCAGCCCCATTTACAACACAGTATTTCTTTCTTCTCTACTTTCGCACGATCCCTAGACTGAACAGTATAAACTCCATTTCGTACGACACAACTCCAAAATAACAAGCCATTCTTAGAACAATACATGTATTTTACCCGACTTTCGATTCCCATGAACACTAGACTATGCACTGGTGTCTATACATGACTGAATAAACAGTAAAAACTTTATCAAGCGCGATACATCGTGAAAATACCAACATCATTCACTATACATTTATTTTATTACACTATTTTCGTTGACTTTCACTTTCAGTTCCCATGACCAGCGTGTGTATGAGTAACGACACTAACAGACATGAATCTACCAGGCGTGAGACATCACCAAAATAATACTAACGCCATTCATAATCCAGTAATACACTTTCTTTCTGTTCCCACGTACAGCCGTATATGAGTAAGAAACTAACAGAAATGAATCTATTAGAGATGAGACGTCTTCAAAATATGTTCAACGCTACTTACAATACAGTTTTACATTACTTTCAGTCCTTACATACAGAACTTGTATGAGTAACAACACAACAGGTGTGAATCTATCAAGCGCCAGACATCTCTAAAAAACCAACGCCATTTACAAATATAGTATTGTGTGGACTTCTTTCGATCCCAAATATAGGGTGGATATGAGTAAGAAACGAACAGAAATGGCTTTCTCAGGAATGAGCCATCTTCAAAATAGTATCTAAGTCATTCAAAATACAATATTACATTACCTTCAGTTCCCATATACAGCGTGTGTGTGTATGAGTAACGACACTAGCAGACACGGACCTATCAATAGTGAGACATAATAATAATACCAACACCATTCACAATACATTATTACACTCCTTTGAAAACCCACGTACCGTCTGTGTATGAGTAAAGACACTAGAAATGGATCTATAAGAAGTGAGACATGTCCAAAATAATACCAACGCCATTCACAATACAATATAACATTACCTTCATTTCTCATATACAGCGATTGTATGAATAACAGGAATGAATCTATCAAGTCCGAGACATCTCCAAAATACCAAGGCCACTCATAACATTATTACTGATGTGCACACTACTTTCGTTTCTTAAGTACAGCGTAAATATGAGTAAGAAACGAACAGAAATGACTATCAGGAATAAACCATCTCCAAAATAGTAAATTTATAATTATATCAAAGTCATTCACAATATAATATTACATTACCTTCAAATCCCACTTACAGTGTATGAGAAACGACAATAACAGAAATTAACCTACCAGGCCCGAGACATCTCCAAAATACCAAGGCCATTCATATCACAGTACATCCAAGTACATTGTGTGTGCGTGAGTAACGGCACTTATCAGGAGCGAGATTTTTTTCCAAAATAAACAACGCCATTCACAATACACTCAGCATCTGACTAGCATGCCACCTCTACTTTCGATTCTCACGCGCAGTATGAATAAACTACATCCGTAACAACAACAACTAATATCATTGGACATTGTAACAACCAGGGGTATTCCTCTGAGGATTGGGGTTTCATATCCGGCTACGAAAAACCAATCTCAAAGTTTACTAATAAGAAGAATTCCAATACTTACTGTTCCTCTAGATCAGATATCAATATATCTGTGTCTTTGAACGTAATGTGATCAAGATCCTCACAGAAGTTTCGTTTTCGTTTTGTCTTAAAAAATCCCACACGGCTAAGCGTTTCGTAAGATCACATGTAATTAATGTAAACTCAGCTAAACAAGTCCATCAGAGACAAACACAAAAAATACACTAGATCTGTGCCTGTGTGAACAACCGATGTGTTGTGGTGGTAAAATTTCATCCTACTGCTGTGAATCCTGTATCCAGCTTGAAGTGTTGAAGAGGAAGACTGGGAACTAGGAGTGTTGAGGATAGTGTTGATTGGTCACAACGTTCTTCTACGCACACAGCTTGTTTTTACGTTGGCCTGTAGTAGAGAGTGGAGATTACTTATTATAGTGCCGCGGGGACAACCCTCTCCTTCTCCTTTAGATCCTGTTTCATTCAAGTCACAATGTGGGCCAAGTCATGTGTGTGTGTGTGTTTGTGCCTAGACCAGGTAGTGTATAATACGCTGTGGCTACAATCCTCCGGTGTACATACAATACACAAACCTGAACTAGTCTAGTTAGTACTCTGACCCAATTTCATCATCGTTTCGTTACCTCTCTCGGGCATTCACTCTCTCTCTCTCTCTCTCTCTCTCTTTTTGTTTCACGAGCCTGATAAGACGATTTCCCGTTTCATTTAATCTCTGTGTTTTCCTCTATCTCCCTTTTTCTTTCTTTCTCTCTGTCTCTCTCTCCCTTGTTTTCATTCGTTCATTTCCAGCTTTCCTTGAAAGGCGTGTCATCATTCAGTTAACTCCACTAATCTAACTCCTCGAAACCACAGGGAAAAGTTGCGATTAAAAGTTGCGATTATCCAGTAACTTTTACATAAAAACATAGCATTTTGTAATGAACCAACATGCTGTGATAAGGCAGAAGCTGCGGTTATCCATATTGTGATTAAGTGGAATATTCTGTACAAACCTGCCTACTTCATTCCCTAACTCTCAAGTTTCCACACATTCTCCTCTGCTCTTAATTTTATTTTTTCCCTTGAAATTAAAAACAAAAAGTTTCATTGTGTGGAGGAAATGGACGACTGAGTGCATGAGAGAGGCGAGCGTGTTTGTCCTACTAGGCGTCTTCCCTGATTATTTTCCATCAGTTCCTTTCTTTCTGATCTTCTCTCCTTCTTGCTGTTCCCATTGTGTTCTGTCTGTCGTGTTTTCTCTCTCTCTCTCTCTCTTATTCTCTTCAACACGATCTCTGTCTCCTCTAAGCCTGATTAGCTTCCAGTAAGTTTCTCAACGAAAATGAGAAGATCCGCTAAAGCCCACCCCCCCCCTTCCACCTCCATGATTCACTCTTTTTCCTAGTATGA
>JAWQUT010000023.1:1394451-1405074 GCA_033807755.1 Ellobium chinense
GGGAGGAGTCTAGCAACAAGTTTAACAAATTTAACAAGTTTAAAAAGTTTAACAAGTTTATTTGCAAATAAGCCCAGATCATTTCTGGTATACAGGCATACAACTGTTTTTAACAAATGACGGGACAAATGACAAAGGAATAGTTAAAAAGCACTCTGAAAAAAACATATGTTATGTCCACTTAGTATCCTCATGTATATTTATCTAGTATTTTCTTAGTATATATGGCCAGTGACTTAACACATTGTACTGATTGGCTATTGAAGAGTAATTTAGCTTTGAACATATTAGGATCTTGTGATAAACTGTAAGTAGTCTCCAGGATCAGGCCCCCAAAAAGGAGGGGAAAAGAAACGGGACAAGAGGAATGAAAAGGGTTGATACATGAGGTAGAGATCCTTTAGAAATGGTTTTGCATCGGATGAGTGTGGAGAATTAAATAGTTACGGTCCAGAGGGATGCGCTGAGCAAGACTCAATGCAGGTGATCTGCATCCTCTTGACTAAACGCTTTTGTTCTGGCTTGCAAAGAAATAGTGAGGTGTGTAGCCTATTTGTTTGAGCCATTATTATAAAGTAAACAAAAATTCCAGTAAGCCATTCAGGGTAGAATAATAATATTTGTCTTTCTCTTACTTCAGTGCTCGGTTTACATTATATTCTCTTCTTACAGTAGGTATTGCTGTGACCCATGCCAGTAGGCAGGAGAGCCAGTTGTTGCAGTATTTAGTTTCAGAGTCTAAGCAAGGCCAGAGGATCTTCGATGTTGACCCTGCAGGAGCCGAGGGTGACGTCCTAGCGGTCGGATTTGATTACAGGCCCGTAATTGTACTTTCACTACTGGGTCCTAGTACTTAGAGGTTATATTTCATCTCCCCTTGTCCATCTTTTGGCATGCCCTGCATCAGCTAGTGATATGAGCTCAAGGGGGCAAATTTTGAGTAAATAGGAAACTGTGTCCATTCTACTTTGTTTTGCCAAGCACTATTTAACCCTGGGCTGGAACTGCCAGTTCAAGGTGTGGTCAGGCGGATGAGGAGGGGTTTGGCGCTGACCACTGAAAAAAGTAAGGTCTGTGTATAAATAGCAACCAAGCTCAAAATTTCAATCAGTCTTAAAATTTGGGCCACATAATAAGCTTAAATCTGGTATGGGTCTGGGTGAAAGTTCAGAGGGCAGCTCAGAATGTTAATATAGCCCATAGAGGAAAAAATGTTCCACTCATTACAGGTCTGTAACCTTCTATTGTTAGGCCGGCCGCAGTTCGCTCTGTCCGATTCCTGTTCTCCTGGCCGATTTCTCCCTTATACTAGTGGCTATAGTATATATGATATATATCGTCATAGATGTTCATCCAGGAAGTTGGGCCAGGTAGTTTGGTGTATAATATGGTTTGATTGCACATTTATCTTTTAATAGCGTCTGTCGATACAATATTGGAAGATAACAAGCCGACCAGAGCTTCCGCATTTCGTACCTGTTTGGATAAGCAGGAACTCTACCCTACGCTGAATGTGATTCGTTTCAAGGCGACGGATATGTCACGGTCGAGAGAGCAAATCAGCTGAATATGGCCTCGGTCACGCCTCGTGGTCGTCTAGCAAATAACCCGGTAGGTCTTATGCTTTACTAAAGAAAGATACCCCGCAATGTTCTTTAAAATGTGGATTGCAACGACGTGATTTTTCGCTTCCTTCATCTGTCTCACATTGGTTGTCGCAATACCATTCACTACTTCCGCTTTGCACATTAAAAAGAGAAACTCTAGTTCTTGATGTATTTCCATTATCTCGGCTGCGGAAGAAAGTTTCGCTCATATAAAATGGCATTGACATGAAGAGGAGGAAGATTATCAGTTTACAGCACTTTACGGGCTGTGCCGTCCGGTTGGCTGAAATTAAGTAATGTATTGTATGATAATAGTGAAGTGTTTTTTTTTCTTTTGGCTAGCCTCTTAAGTCCTACTTTGATGGTTTTGCCAGTGTGGGCGGACATCATCACTGGCAGGAAGTGTGACAGAGGACTTGTACCAAAGGCCAGACATTTGCGATTGCTCGTGACTGCCAAGTTATATTTAACAGTCAATCTCAATTGAAAACCTTTAGCCATTAGTATGGTTTGAAAAGTAGGGCAATGAACAGAACATGAAATGTGCACCAGTATTGTCTAGTGCTACGGAAGTGGTTGATATCTGAAAGTTAAAGGAAGAAGACCGTCCACGTGTTATTTAGAACTTTAATGTTGAAATAAATGTCTGTGTCGGTGAATGAGAGATACAAAAAAGAGGAAGTAAGGCTGGATCGAGCAGTACTGAGGAATTCCTTCCCTCTCCCTCCTCCCGCGCCTAAAAACATGTCAATATAGGCATTAGATTGGAGCTCCTGACATACTTTAATAAAAAAGGGTAAGACAGTAAAGCAGATATGGATGGTGAAAGCAATCAAATTATGGGTGGGCACAAGCTAAAAAGCCCAAATTAGAGTGCGATGATATGGTGAAGGTGCTGCCCTTTGCCCCGCTGAAAGTCTTTGGCACCATTTTTTTTCCCCTTTTGGACCTTATAAATGAACTGTAGAATGCTGCAAATTCAAGACTGGTGCTTCCATTGCCCAATATTTCAATGGGAAGAACGAGGGGGAAGGGGGGAGGGGGGGGGATGGTGAGGGTCTTCATATAAAATTTTGGACAAAATCAATTCAAGGACTCTCTTTTGACGTGATCCTCATTTTTAGATTGGACTGGCTTCGACAGCGGGCTAATTTATAGGCCTAACACACTTTATTTTTACATTTATAAGGCTCAAACTTTACCTGAAAAAATTTAAAGTTTTTGCTGTTTCAGTATCACATATTATATTTTATACCATGACACTTGTTGGCAGGCCCCAAGAAAGGAGGTGAAAGAAAGGGGGNGGGGGGGGGGTATATATATAACCAGATAAATAGTGTTGCACACTTATCCTCGATTTGATCTATTAATAGGTGCCCGAAAAAAAATCCCTAGAGATAGGAAGGAATAAGTCATGTCAGTGAAGGAATACGGTCCACTGGCCTCTAAACTTCCGCTTTCTAACGTATCTATCGCTTCCAGTGACACAAGAGAGGTTTGTTTCCCTGAGATGAAGGAAGAAGAAATTTGCGGGAATTTCCGATGAAAGCTACCCCCCAACTGACTGATCTGCGGGTAAAATAAGGGGCCTTGGATCAAACCATTATGATAAGTTATGTTCGTCGAAATGTAATTGTTATGTTTTATCTGTAACGTTTACTCATATATATATATGCCCTGTATACCTAAGCTGATAAAGTTATTGTTACTGCGCGCGTGCGAGAGAGAGAGAGAGAGAGAGAGAGAGAGAGAGAGAGAGAGAGAGAGAGGGNAGAGAGAGAGAGATAGGGAGAGAGAGAGTGAGAGAGAGAGTGAGAGAGAGAGAGAGAGAGAGAGTGAGAGAGAGAAAGGATAGAATATGAATTACTTGTTAAGAATATTGTTATTATTTGCTCATTTACAACAGATTGTTGTCTGAGCTTAATAAACTTATTGTAATTGTTATTGTTATTGTTATATTGTTGTTGTTGTTGTTAGTGTTAGTGTTAGTGTTAGTGTTAGTTAGTGTTAGTGTTATGCGGATTTTTGCAAGGAGAGTCAAAACCCCAACAAACTCATATTTGCTGGAACCAGCTCAGAAACTGGCACTGACGAGGTCATCGATTTGGTAAAGATAAAATATGATTTACCTCGCCAGTCATAGGCGGATTGCCTATCTCAGAGGTAGGGAATTGGCAACCTGGGTTATTTTGGGGATTGCTATAACAAGTTTAACAAGTTTATTAGGAATAAGCCCAGACCATAAAATGTAGTACATCGGCAGAACACAATATGCAACGTGACAGCACATGAACATTAAAAGCACTATAACCACTAACTTCACACATGTTCACAACGTACTCGTACAGTTTACATTTACCAATAATATGTATCACTCACTTTCATTAATAATTATTCACTTAACCCTTACACTCTTTCTTTTTTTCGTCTAACTACTTAATAGCCAGCTACATACCTTTACTGAAGTTTTTGTAACATAATTCCGATGAATTAAGCCAATCTAACTAAAACATTCGTTTTCTTACTCTCAAACACCTCCTTTGTTTTACACATGTTGGATAGTATGTAAAATCTTCTATCCATAAATCTGTGCCTCTCAGTTACACCGTTCACATTCAAATAAAAAAATGGAATTCATCTGATAGACAATTGTAAAATTGACATTTTCTACTCTCTAGCTCATTTCCCTCCCATCTCCCCGATTCTACCGGTAGCTTATGATTGCATGTCCTAAACTGTGTGATTGTTCTTCTGGTACGAAATGACAATAAATCCAGATAGTCTTCACATTTCAGTTCCTGTTTGAGATATCTATAAAACCTTTCTTTACTTGAATTCTCTACTTCTACTCTCCGTCTCTGTATATTCTTATCCCTCAATCTCTTACTTCAGCTAACGCTCTTATGCCACAGAGTGCCTGCCCCTGACTAATCCAGATGTCATGAAGGTTCTTGGAACCTACAGTATTGTTTTTTCTTCTTTTCGTCCTATTAACATTTTGTGTTATTCTACAAATACCAGTGTGATTTCAGGAAATTTCTCCCATGGAGGTTAAAGTATTTCTTTTGCCCGATTTTTTAAGGGGAAGAAAAAAAAAGGGGGAAGGGCAGGGGTCAGTGCCCAAATTTGTTCACAAATCTCTTTCAAAAAAGGTCACCTCGAATTCTAGTTTGGTCCCCAATATTTCATTCGGCTGGTTTTGATCGCGTGCTAATACGTAGGCCTACACACTTTATTTTGTTATCTAGAAGGCCCAAATTGTACCTGAAACTTTAAAATTGGATGCTATATTTAGATCACAGGTCATTTTACATATTTTTGTACCCTGATACTGACTGGCAGGGCCCCAAAAATGGGGATTTTATAGATTAGCGGATTAATTGGGTTGTACACAGTGAGTGATTTGCCCTTCTAATAGGTGCCAAGAATCTGAAGACTTCACATTAAGAGCAAATGAGAGCAAGTGGCCAGAGCTTTGCTGTGTGTAAGCAAGTACTCGAGAATGTGAGGTTAGAGGTTGTGGGCAGGAGCAATGGCTTTGCATGATAAAATATCCTGTATTCACTGAATGTCCCAAACGTCAAGCGAGGGTTAAGCATTTACATATGGATGGAAACATAAACTCATTTACTTCCAGTGCACATGTACGTCTAATCCTACCTCATAATACGTGTACGTAAGTCATGATCATGAAAATGCATTCAAGCAGAATAATAACTCGACACTTGAGAACTTGCGTATTAACGATGGGATCTCTTACCATCGTAAGAATTACATTAACTCTGCCTCACTCCGGGCTAGGTTTGTGTAAGTGGCATCGTTCGAATGCCGTAGACGGACACCCCTTCATGATTGTTCAGTAAAGTCACGGGTATTGAAGTTCACCACTGTTACCGCTACAATGCGACTGTTTATTCACAGTAACATAATGATAGATTTCATCTGAGCCATACCACCCATGGTATTTATAAAAATACACAGCGTTTCGTTGATGGTTTACGCGCCTCACTCCGGGTAGGGTTGTGTAAGCAGCAATGTTCGAATATATCTTAGACTGACATCCCTTCATGATAGTTGAAACATGCTCTCACCCAAGGCCAGTTGATTTTTGGGAACAGTATCGTTCAGTCAGTCAAATATATAGAGTTGCTAGATGCTTGAGTGGCTAGGCAAGTTGCATTCTACTTGAAGTAACTTATTTTCTTTTCTCTTCTCTTTACTCTGCCAGCATTTACTGCTTTTACTCTTCTTTATTGTTATACCTAAATCTAACGTTACTGTATGGGATTCGTCTTTGACCTCAGTGTAATTATACTGTACTGTTCCTATTGATCCTGAATGCCTTCGCCAGTTACTTACGTCGCGTCCTTGGTTGTGAGGTTCTACAACTGTAAAAGTACTAAAACTTCTTCGTTGACTTCTGTGTAACTATACTGTATTGTTACTAAGACCATGGAGTTCATTGATCCTGAATGCCTTTGTCAGTTACTCACGTAGCGTCAACAGTACTGAGTTACTACAACTGTACAAGACAGTACACAAGGGTCGAGATCATTAGATCCTGCTGTTTACGAACGTAGGCTTACCGTGTATAGTAAGTATCACTTAATCAAATCATTTATTTATTTTACCTAGTACAGTATTTATCACTTTATCAAACCATTTAGTTTTCAGGTGGATTGTGTTAACATCTGGTTAACGTAAAGTAATACCTTTTATTAGATACGCGTTCTGTCCACTCATTTATTAACAATAGTTAAGCCCACATGGTACTGGCATGGTAAGCTGCTGTAAACACAATGGTCGCTGTAATTCTGGTGTAATTCTAAGCCTTCTGATTCCACTAGGCATAAAATATTGTCTCGGAGGACTCAGTCGCAAAGAGAAATTCTGTCATTGAGCCTGGTTCTTCTAGTAAAGCGACCAAGGCTAAGTTTGTTTGGTTCCTGCAATTTGACAAAATGGGAAGCCACACCCCTTCCTTAGGAGCATCAGTCTCTAGGAAAGCCAAGATGGCTGCGACTAATGCGGAAGAGACAGAAAACAATGCATTGATTAGCGAGTGGTGTTGGCTATACTTACACCTTTTCCTCATTCATAAGTCTCATTGATTCTTGCCAACATAAGCCCGTTGAGAAGATGTTCTATTAACACATCTGAAATCGTGCCGCCATGTTGCTGAGCTTTTTCTTTCTGTTTTGACAAACATCACACATTCCTAACAAACCTCAAGTAGGTAAACACCCTTCCTCTCTGTGACTGGCAAGCACCAAACAAAAACGTATCCTTTGCCAAGGACTGCCCAAAGAATACAATAACGGCGCCTTTCGCAATGCTGCAGAGAAGAAATTAACGTTGACCTAGAAAGCGTCATTAGACGGACGTTATTGTCAAGGAATGTAATATTTATTTTACGACGTCGTCCAATGAAAATGCATTTTCTGCACCATCAATATTCTGTGCGCTAGCCACATTTATAATAATTAATAAGCGATTTATAAGTATGATATTCATGATGATGCCCGCTCACGGGACATCAAACTATTATTACCTCAGCAGACTAGATCATTCTAGGATTTTTTCAAGCCCATGGAGAGATTATAGTGCCAATGCTCCGGTCACTAGCATTCTGACAATATCTTTCACTGCCTATTGCCAGATGAGTGAACTGAGGAAAATGTGAATTAGATGCTTTCTCAAGACACCTACAACACGACCATCGTCAGGAATCGAACTCACAACCCTTAAATCTTGAGTCCAGCGCTGCAATCATTTGGCCAGTTCTGATCATGACCCCTTCTTGTTGTGATCTCTGAGAGGTGTGACCCCAGTTTTTGATTAACATCCGACCTGCTATTTGATAGTTTAAACTTGGACCACATGCTTAGAGCCAACGATTTCGGTTCCAACATTTGATGAACATCAGGACATCTTAGTCATTTGGGCACAATGCAAAATGTGATGGATTTTGTTGTAACCGTTAAACGGTAAAATGGCGGAAATCTGGTCTTGCCCCCTCCCTTCTCTTTTTTTTCTTTGCTAGAAAGAATATGCCAACAGGAAAAGGAGAATACGAGGAGGATGCTGAATCTATAGTCGTTTATTGTTGTTGTTGTTGTTGTTGTTGTTGTTGTTGTTGTTGTTGTTGTTGTTGTTGTTCGTGTTGCCCTTGTTGTTGTTTTATGTATTATCATGAATGAAATGTATCATATTGAATGACACTATCAAACATATTCCCTTCCAGCGTAAATAAAGCTTGACTGTATTTTTTTGCGTGTATCTTTTCATCATTTTAGACGCCAGCGCGTCTCCGGCAAACTTCCGTTTGAACTTAAGCCCAGTGTTCTCAAAGTTGTATTTGCATTAGTGGGTCATAACAGTGTTTAAGCAGGATATGGTTTTAAGAGGCGTTATAAATTATTTACATATACTTATCTGTAACAGTTTAGTACTGTGCCCGAAATCACGCTCGTATTCGGCCCCAATCAGAAATAATAGCTATAATAATAATAATAATAATAACTAGATTTTTCTTATCTCTTGGCTTTGCTGTAATAGGGTCAATTACTATTGTGATGATTGTTTTCCTGTCATAAATCATGTTACTGTTGTTCATAGTGATGATAACGATGTTGTCATTGTTGCATCAGCTGCTTTTGTTGTTTTTGACCACAAACTGCAACATGGTAAATACTTCTTAATCGCTGTCGACCTTACTTACAGCCTTCACTTAATCACTTAATCGTATCAGTTTTTAGATAACAAGTCTTGCAGCCAGTCAAAATGAGGCTTAAGTCGCCTTTGTGGTTAAGTCAACGTAACTGGTGTGACTTAAAAGCTCAGTGTATATGTGTGGGTGCAAGAGAAAACTCTTCACATCTTTCCGGATATGAAATTTTAATAATTGATAGAATATTAATTTCCATTCAATTCTGAACATTTTGCATTTTATTTCAGGTCAATATCTTAATAATTAGTTCCAAAGTTATGGACAAATTTGTAAGCTGTTGTCATATACAGATTTAGAGAAAACTGAAATTATAATCTTTGTAACCACCGCTTTGAGTGAAGGGTGCTTCATTAAAACAATGAAAAAACAACATTTAAACCTCATTTTCATTAATAAATTTAACCTTAAATAAAAGATAAAAGAATAAGCTATCTTTCCGCAGAAATCTCAGTTTGGCCCAGCAACTCGAAATTCGACTTTTCGAGGCCTTAGCCCAGAATTACCCATTGCGAGATCAGACGGTTTTTCCCGGTTTTCCCATGCTGCCACACATATAGTTTAATCAGGTACAGTAAAATCAGAACTGGAATTATTCTGGCCCGACATGTACTTGTTTACAGTGACAAGGGATGCCCCTTCCACCATGCAATGGAAAATAAATTCAGAGAGACCCGAGACAATTTAAAGAACAGTTGTGTAGCCGCCCGACACAATAAAGTCTGCATTATTGGAAACGATTGAAGTCATCAAAAGGCATCATCCAGTCGAATTAATCGAAATTGAGTTTTAGTTTATTTGAAAAGTTTGATCCATTCACTATTCATACTACAAACTAAAAATATACTAACTAACAAAAAAGTCTCAAAACTGACATTGAATCGAATCGTCATGGTAATTTTGACATAACTCTGATTGGACGACCTATGTCGCGTGACCAATTTTATTGTCACATGTGTGGTCTTACTATTTTCTGTAAATTCACTGCACCTGAATTTGCTTTGTATTTAAATTAAAAGGCGAGGGGCGCCCTCTGTGATAAATTATGCAGGGTGGTTAGGTCATGTTGTGAGATATCACTTGCGGACACTTATCAGAACTCCAATAAAAAGTTGAAGTTAAAAGCGAAAATGCCGTACTGTCTGATTTCCACCTTTATATGGATATATTGTAATTATTACGCTGTGGTAATGCGAAAGTAACCTTAGCAAGAGAGAGATCAAGCTCAGTCAAATGCACTGAGGAGTTATGGGAGCCGTTTATAAGATACTTAAGGAAACTGGCAGCGTTTGAGAGATAAATACTGATTTTTTAAAGTTTTTAATCCGAACCTAAGAATAAAGCTGATCTTTTTTTCTTAAAAAAAAAAAAAGCACGAATAAAGCACCCGCAAAATAATTTTCAAGAGTCTTTAGTAATATCTTGAGACATTGCGTAAGTTCTGTCAAAGTTAAGTTGCGCTTGAAATGTCTCTCTCATTCACGCTGCGGTTGAAAGACAAAATACCGTAAGAGGTTCAAACCAGATTACGATAATACTGTATTCTGTCGTTGCTCGGCCGCACTATGCTCTTCCTCGGCCCAAACAGCCAAAAGAAAAAAAAAACTGTGTGAAGGCAGTTTCTTAAAGCCAAAAAAATAAAAAAGGATCCGTTTTTAATTGCTCAGAGCCTAAATGAAGCACTGTAGATTAAGTTGCATCTGGATACATTGTTCTCCTTTGTGGTATCTTTGATTGAAAGGTCCGGTTAAAAAGTCAGAAAAGTATTTCTGAAATCACATGAAACTTTCGCAAAGATAATAAATATACTCATGATCAAAAGTAACGCGAAAATAATTTTTCATGTAAATGACATGTATCATTATAGCCCCCAGACTATCTTTCTGTGACAAAGTTTTGGCGAACAAATTCAGTGAATTAAAGAGCATTAAAGGTAGATTCGTTTTATTATTGCCTTTTTAAATTCAACCAACTACTCACATGTCACTCGGTACCGGAACTGAATATCGTGTGTGACCACCATTTGCTTGAATGACTGCGTTGCATCTCCTGTACATAGACGCCACAAGATTGTTAGTGAGGTGCCTAGGAACATTCCTCCATACATCCAGAAGAGCTGCCTGCAGCTCCTTGGCTGTTCTAGGGCGTGGTTGTCTCCCCTCGAGGCGCCTTTCTAATTCATCCCAAAAATGTTCTATGGGATTTAAATCCGGACTGCGGGCTGGATGAGGCAGAAGAGGGATTCCATGACGTTGTAGAAAGTCTTGCGTAGCTCTAGCCGTGTGCGCC
>JAWQUT010000023.1:1427990-1439971 GCA_033807755.1 Ellobium chinense
TGGGATGGTCAACCACCTCCACGACCTGCAGGAGCATGTCATCAACTCCACAGTGGTCACTACGATTGAAATGCTCACCTACTGGGACTGAAGTATTGTTGTTGGTGACACTTTACCGGTGGTTATAGAATCTGGTTCTAAGAGCAGTAGTAGTTTGTCCGACATAGATTTTGGGACATTTTTTGCAGGAAATTTTGTAAATAACATTTTTAGAGGCACAATTAGCAGACTGTTTGATAAAGGATTTGAAGTTAGTAAGAGGGCTGGTGATCAAAGAGGTTGAAACCATGAAAGGGCAAGTCTTGCAGCGGGAGGAACCGCATGGCCTATTGGTGGGGGCTGAGGTGAGCGCTGTGGAGCTGGTGTTCCCGGCACTCGGGAGTCCCATTGGCATGGTAGGCTTTGTCTTAATAAGCATATTCCCCAAACTTCTTAGGCGCCTTAAAGCCACTAGAGGGGGATGGGGAAACAATGCAGACAGTGTCTCAGATTTATCAAGGATGCATTTGTTGTTAGAGTGTAAAGCTTGGATGCTGGGTAGGTTTCGATCCATTCGGGCAACAGTAGAAATGATGGAAATAACAAAATTACGGCGATAGCCACTGTCAGTGAGTTTTTTGACAAATTCCTGAATCCTGATATTAAAGAAATCATCGGTGGAACAGATCCGCCGAACCCTCAGGGCACCACTATAGACAATGGAGTGGAAGATATGTCGTGGATGGCTGAAGGCTGGGGACAAATATCTCTGCGAATCCGTAGGTTTCATAATATAGAGATCTGTCTCCTGCCTACCATTGATACTGACATCAAGAAATGAGATGATGGTGTCATTTATAGAAGAAATAAACTTAATGGAATGGTGGAGGGAGTTGAGCTGGTTAGTGAACTGAGAGACAGCATGGGAATCGTTATTAATGGCCACAAAATCATCCATGTACCGCCTGAGCCAGTAGGGTTGGTGGGGCTGAGGGCTGACCAGTTTGCGCCAGAAATGTGCCATAAAAATATTCGCGTAGGCTGGAGCTGTGGGAGTACCCATAGCAGTACCCCTAATCTGAATATAGTTTTCTTGTTGGAACTGGAAGTTATTTAAAGTCAGGACAATGCGCATGAGTTCACAGATTTCTGCAACTGCTCTGCGAGTATATGAAGTATGGTTGCTCAGCGCAATCCGGGCAGCCCTCAGGCCCTCATCGTGAGGAATGGAGTTGTACATATCAACCACATCGATGCCCACCAGGCAAGTAGTAGGAGGTAAAGGTCCAGCATTGTTAAGTTCATTAAGTTCAGACAATAAATGAACCGTGTCCTTGATCCACTGTTTCCCACAAAAATGAGGCACCAACGGGTTACGCACGCTGTCAAGCCAATATGACGCTCTAATCGCGGGGCCCCCTATCTGTGATATTTTGCCCCTGTGTGGAGGCAAGATGCTGCCAGAAGGGACAGGTTTGTGTAGTTTGGGGATTCCATAAAAATAGGGACAGGACACTTCGCCTGTTAGAATGTTAGAAGCTAGTTTAGAATCGATCACTTCAATGTTTTCAAGTTTAGAAATTTGTTGAGCGATAAGGTGGAAATGCTCAGCAGTGGGGTCGCTGGTGATTTTTTTGTAAACGATTGGATTGTCAAGGAGTCATCATCATCATCATCATCATTTTCAAAAATATTTTAAAAATCTCAAAAACTGTGGCATGAGAAATTTAATAAACGTGCCAAAATTTTCATCATCATCATCATCATCAGATCACTATTACCAAAAAAAAAAGTACCACCACAGCAACGACACCAGTGACAAGGCCAGAAACTACGACAAGAACCAACAGCATAAATTCCCAACAACTTTGCCACACTCATCCAATCCACAGTCAGCCTGTAATGGCAGAAAAATTCGTCTGGGTCATAAACTTCTGCAAGATTAATTGCACAAATCGGAAATTGTCGCCATTTCTGTCAGGAGCAGTGCAACCGTATGACACAATGCAACGCAGCACAGTTGTTTATGGGTTCTGGCGACTCTTACTACAACTATCACAGCACCTGGTTGTGATTGTGCCGACGTTGCATTGTTACGGGACAGAGATGGATTTGGGCCCTAATAGGAAGTAATAGGGCGGAAAAGGTGACTCATATCATGGCAGTGGTGTAAGTTTTAGCTGTAATATATATTGCAACACACTTTGAGTTTCAAGGCCCGCCAGGGGTAATCTATCTATCTATCTATCTATCTATCTATCTATATGTACGTGCTTGAAAGTGGGTGAGGTTTGTTCGGATCGGTACCTTGTCTGGTTAGTTAGTTGTGAGTTTGCTTCCTGAAGAGTCCCTACGGGCGAAAATTTGAAACAATAAATTAAAGATACAACCTGTTCTACGACGTGTTCGCCTTCTTATATATATATATAGTTTGAATTCAACCGCATGATTCACAACGGAGAGTCTTGTTTCTTTTTATTTTTTTTGTCAGGAATTCCACGAGCACGGTATTTCATACTGCATAGAAGCTTTGCAGGTCCCTAGTTCTCAGTTCCTCCAAACGTCAAAACGAAGAAAATTTAAATTTAAAAAAAAAAACGTCTTATATTTGAAATATGAAAGCTAGTCCATGCGAGCCGAGGCCGTGTCCACGGCAATTTGTAGGCGGGCTTGCCTTCTTCCGGTAACGCTCGGAAGGTGCAGCTGTAACATCTTCTTACTTAATACAGGGGCGTATCAACAGCCCTACTCCCCACAGCCGTGGCAACAATAAGGGCTACAAGTACAAGAGTCTGAGGACTTCCTATTGACAAGGAGAAGTTATGTAAAAATTGATGCTTCACGCTGGAGAGGAGAGAGAGAGATAGAGAGAGAAAAGGAGAGAGAGAACGAAAGAGGAAGGGGATTATTCGTCTCGGCGGAGAAAGCGGGACGGGAGGGGTGGGGGNGGTGGAAGGACTAGGGTAGGGGGGAAAGAGAAAATTGGAAAAGGGTGGGGGTAGTCCGCCTTTGTATTTGGAAAGAGGAAGTAATAAATTATCAAACACAGCTAATGATCCATTTAAAAATTATTCGGTTTATGAGAGTAATAAAAGGAACAAATGAAATCCATCAAAAAATAGCAAATGATAAGTCAGAAGCTTTGCGGTTTACGATGATAGCGGAAGCAACAGCTGAAAACCACAGTAAATAGCCAATGATCTATCAAGCACTTTGCGGTTTATGAGGATTGAGGAAGCAGCAAATGACAACCATTAAGGAACAACCATTAAGGGCGCGAAGGACCTGTGTAAAATGTCGCAGTTTTAATAGGACACCGGAAGCTACCACTCGGCTGAAAAAATATTTCCACTTAACAAATACAGCTGAACTAACGAGTAATATATCCATCAAAATAGCCATTGATAGGTCTAAAACTCTCTGTCTGGACTCTAGTCCTTGTTAGGAGTTTGAAATTAGCGAATATCTTGCGACAGAAACAAGGGCAACCTCATATTAAATTACAGTGGAACACGGATAATGCGTACACCTTGGGAAGACCCAAAGTGTACTTATTAACAGAGATACGCACTAATCATATACGTACCCTTAGAAGAAGAAAATTCGGGGCCAAAATACTGCACTGAGTATCCGTGTTTACGTACTAAAAGTGTCCACATTAAATTTGCTCCACTGTACGTCACGCAGAAGTCTAGTAGACTCTAACTTCCACAAAATTGTTGCTGGGTTGAAGGAAGTCTGATGTTAATATTAATTATTACTGATGGTTTTATTACGTACTTACTTTTCCTGTTGGTACCGTCGCGGATCGGAACGGCTGGGCTGTTTTTCAGGACAACGAAAGACAATGTTATGACGCAGTCAACAATAACAACAACCACATCTAAGTAGGCTAATTACTGTTCTTTCGTGGAGCAGCGTGGCCGGATGGTTGCGATGTTGGATTCAAGATCTAAAAGTCTTGAATTTGATTCCCGACCACGATCATGTTGTAGGTACCCTGGGAAAGCTTTCATTCAATTTTCCTCCGTCCACCCGTCTGTAAAATGGGTACCTTGCTACAGGTCGTGAAATATAGTATCAAAATGCTAGTGATCAACGCCTGTATATTGCAACGGCACTGTATATTTCATAGGGAGTTGAGAAAGTCTTAGATTGACCTGGCCTGCTGGGGTAATAATAGTGTGAAATCACGTGAGCGGGTATCAGCCTGGATCTGAGATTTCAATCACATAATTATTATTATTATCGAACATTATAATATCACAGGAAGTAATGTCTTCCATCCGGGAGAGTGTGGGATCAGCACGTGACAAGAACAATCAGCCTTCAGACGCTGCCCTCACATGAATTCTTTTGCAAGAAAAAATAAAAAAATCCTCTTTATATCTTGCCAGTCTTTGTTAGGTCATCCTGAATTCCTGAAGTTTCGATCATATTATTGCGCAACATTTCCTTCTCAGTCATGCCCAGTGTTATAACACATCATCTAAACTGCATGGAGAAGATTGCTGGGTCGGGTTTTGGTTGTTCTCATTCTCATCTTTTTATTTTATATATGTATGTATACATATACATTTTGTCAATGTAGTTGTCATGCATTATCGACGTTTGACCATCCATTCTACTACGTAAACTGCGTTCGATTACAATTAAATGTATACAACTTTGATCGTTTCAAAAAAAAAAATGAAATTTTTCGAGAGAAAATTTGTAGCCCACTGCAATTAGCCATGTCTTCCGAGCACCCTGTCCGCTCCCACATTTATGATTCTACGGGCATCGTTAGTGGATATATTGAATAGTCATCTCTGCTTAATGCCATGTCTTCAGGAGGATGGGAAAATTTGCGATTAAAAGAAGCTGCGATTATCCAAATTTTGTTTTGTTGAAAATTATGCAATTAAGCAAACGTTGTGATAATCCAGAGTTTGATTAAGCGGAGTCGATAGTTTTGACGATATCCCAAGGATTCTCGCACCCATTGCTAGGTTTAGGGTTAGGAGGAGGGTTAGGAAAAAACAATACAGCACTTAGCCTGACATGTGGAAGACGGAAACTGCTATGGCTTTATCACGCATATTCAAATTACTGTTAAACCACCCCTAGAAAGAAAGAAAAAAGGCTTCAACAGGGGTCATAAAGATTAATTCCCAACATTTGTTTCCACTGAAATGTTGTCACTGCAATATGAATGCAGCGATTCCTCATAACAGCAATTCGTTTAAAGCTTTTTTCCTCATGTTGACAACGGTTTTTTTTTTTTCAGACTGCAAAATATTGTATTTTATGTGTGTATTAAAAACAAAAGTGGATGCTTTCAGCTTCATTTAATCGCAAGTTTTCTTTTAAGAAGTTGCCATTAAGCGCAGTGGATTGTAATCTATTCAGCCTTGTGGCGCATAATTGAGGATATGAGGCATTTAGAGTAGGAATTAACATACCGAATAAATTAGAATATTAAGCATAACCGACAAGCGCATTCAAAATGAAATATAACAACATGGAGACTTAAATGGCACATACATGTTCTTTTACAAGTGACGGTTTGGAAGAAAAACAAAACAAAACTGATGAATTCGGAAACCACATACACGCATGCTCTTTTAATTAAGAGGAATGTTTTACAGACGGGAAGTATTTTACATAAATCCCTACTTTTTTTGTTGCACTTTTAGAAGTTGATGAGCTTTTTGACCTTACCTTCATTTGCAGGTAAAATGGTTTTTAAAAATACCATTGCGCTAGGACTATTACTGTCTTCCGCCAATAGTGCGAATGTACCCTAGATCCCTCCTCTCCCAGCCACTTTTGCAAGCGTCATTTCAGAAGTGCCCACTGGTTTTTTTAAATAATATGGCCTTTAAGTTTTACGCTCCTAATGAAAGACTTTTACAGTATTTGAGGGCTTGCGCATTAACGATGGGATCTCTTACCATCATAAGAATGTCATTACTTTTGCACGTTGAAAACTACTGAGGGTGCATTCAGCAAGCTTTCACTAATTCATGAATTGCGATCTTAATTTTATTATTGACGTTTTCCTACTGCTGTTTTAGTGTACTAGAGATCCATTTCACGATAACGATTTTCATTTCCCCGAACTTTGAACTTCCGATCCATAANGGGGAAGAGTTTCATGCAACTTAAAATTTTGTTCGTATTCCGCCTGCTTTTTACTTTTTACTGGATCGCTATTATGTGTAGTTATGGTGCAGTTCCCTTTTGTACTGAACGTGGAAGGTGGCATGCCAAAGTTCAGAATGGTGTATCAAATGAAAACAAGAGTTTGAGAATGCACCACACTTCCTGGAGACCGATACTTCGACGGAGTTGTAGATCTACAACTGCAAGAAAACTCTACATCATTTTAAGTATGCTCAAGTACTGCAGTGTACCATTTTGTCATAGGCCTGTCACTAGTGTCTTCATCTTCCCAAAGGACAATGATCTACGTAGTTGCGGTACTTTTCGGTACTAGCTTTCCAATCTAGCATGTCCACGGTAACACCAAACACAGTTATAGTGAGTTGGTTATGCAAGTCTTACAGAAAATATTGAAAAAAAAATGTAATGGGTCGTTCAGATTACTTTATATGTCTTAATTCAAAGACCCAATGTCACTTTAATTATTCATTACCGACGATCGCCGAAAAATAATCCATGGACGCGAGCGCCACTGTCCCGCATTACGCCCTTGCAATTTAATAAAAAATATTTCATTAGATAAAAAGATGAGGTTTATCATAAGTCCATAAAATTTGTCTTTTGGAATGATGATGCAGAATGGGTCCTAAATTTTAAACCTGACCGTGCATTAGAATGTTTTCTTTCCTGATTTTGTAAACAAATTCCGAAGTTTGGGGTAAAAGCTTCGATGTTGGAGTGGCCTTCTGTGCGAACCACTTGTAGATAGGCACTGTAGACTGTGTACACCTTTGTATGTATTAAATGCTGCGCGATTATGAAATGAAATACCTAATTTAAAACATTATAGTGATTGAGAAGCTCACTGAATGCTGCGATGTTAAGATGACTTAGTGGTTGTGGAACTCCCTGTATGCGACCGTAGAGAAAACAATTTATTTGGCTCGAAAAGGAAAATTGGATTAGGATTTCGGAGTCTTTAGCGCCCCTTGCTTTGGAGGAGCCTCGAGAAAGACTGGTGGACCAGCCTATAGTGAACTGTTGTCTGAGGGAATACTCTTCCTTCAGACAGTGAAACATCAGGAATTGTCACATATCCTAGAAACTCACCGTGGCTACTGTGTGAGGTATTAAGGTTGCTTTTGAGATGTAAGTTATTCTTTTGGTAGGTTCTGGTGACAGAGAAGACACTAAATGCGCAATAACAGAACAGGGTGCGACTTACTCCCCTGTGTAACTTGTAAGAGATCAAAAGAGATATGCACGATAGTCGCATCGCAGCCAGTAGGAGCACTGTGTACGTCGCAACCTACGATATACTTAACCCATGCCAGTTTTAGTTCATAACTTTCGGTCTGTTTTGTCATGGTGCGCCGGTAAACGAGACACCATCCGTTTGCCTATTCATTAAAAAAAAAACAACACAAAAAACTTACAAAGTGAACGTAGAGATCATGAGTTTGTGAGTTTGACCCTCTTCCTTAATCTGTCTGGTCACCTTTCGCTGACAAATGCATGGCCGTGTTACCACAAGTTCTTTTGTTAAAGGAAGACTGCACCGTCCTACAGACCATATTAAATCATACGATACCCTATTATTCCAATAAAAGTCTTACAAGTGTCTGTCATAATGATATGACGCCTCTTTTGGCCCCAGACAACCCACAGGGTTACATTATCCAAAGTCGGAATTGTTACAACCACTGTGCGCGTGGCGGCCATAAGCTTACGTCAAATACGTTCTTGCCACATGGCCTTGCTGTCTAGCCAGTGCTCTGCGGACGGATGATAGCATGTTGGTATGAATGTTTTAATTCCTCTGTGAACAGTAGATATGCCAAACAAAATTATGCCGAGGCAATAAAAATGCAGAATCCTTTTTCTGGCTTACACTATCAAACTTTACAATTGCATTTGGAACACCAAAACCTTAATTAAAAGCTGAATAATACAGTGTCAGGTAGAGGTGTCTGTAGCTGCTGGAACGTAAGTGACGTCAACGTTTTTGCCACATGCTTCTGCTGATCGGGGAAGGGGAATAATTCTGGACGCAAGGGCCAAACCCGGTAACTCTAGCGCTCCTTATTGCGTCATAGTACATACGCCCAGGGTAACAGAACGATGCTCTTTCTTCGCAAAATTGACTCGGTGGACACTATAGATAATTTTTAGAGAGAAAAAAGTATTGAAAAACGGAAAATTATTTTTGATATGCGTGTCCTACTTTAAGCATCAAGAGTCGTGCCAAAGGAACATGGCGATAATAACACGCGGAAGAAGATATTCGCTTAGAGCTGTCGCATCGCGTTTTGTTGGGTATCAGCCACTAGGAGTAGGAGCATGGTGTAAGACGCAAACTGCGATGCACAAAACCCATGCTAGTTTCATTTCACAACTTCTGGTCAGTTATGTCATGGTGTTCCGATAAACGAGATGCCTTCCTTTTGTCTATTCATAAACTTCACTTGGGTAGCGGAAGTAGAGACCATGAGTTTGTGAGTTTGATCCTCTTCTTTAATCTACATAATCAGCTTTCACTGGTTGATGCAGGGCAGGTTATCACGAGTCCTTTCACTAAGCATTTTGGGTCGTGCCAAAGTAGCGTGGCAATAATTATATGCGGAAGAATTAACAAGTAAAAACTGGTGTATCCTGATAGCCATGCAAAGTTATGTAGGCTAATGGAGGATGTTTAAGTTTTCATTTTGTGCCAGCGGAAGAAACTGAGCTAAGTAAATATGTCACTGAAAATTGGAAAGCCATTACCTGCTGTTGTTTTTTTGTTTTGTTTTGTTTTGTGCCAAGAGGGATGTATCATTTAGATACCGGTTTCTCTTGGGGTGAGTGTGGTCCTTTTACAGATAGCAGGGTCAGGTTACCTTTCAATATTTGTGTTGTAAATTGCCAAATATATGCTCACACGCGTAACTGGGAACCCCCAGCAATGCCGGGTGTTTGCTGATAGCGCAAAAACCTAGATTAAAGTTATGACATTGCTATCTGCATGGATCTATTCAGATCATCGTGTTATTTTCAAGGAGATTGATATATTTTTGTATGTATGTCTTATGTCTAAATTTCGCAATAGAGGGTTTTATTTTTACATGAGCAGCTCACTGAAATTTTCCTAGACCCGGATCTCCGGTATATTTCGTAAGCAATGTTCTAGGACACTCCCACCCTGAGCTTGATCTTAGGTTAGGGTTAAAGCTAAGCAAGAAAAAACCAAACTTGGGACAGTTACCAGCCAATATCATCGCCCAGGAATTCTCTCAAGTATGCTTTCTCTTTTATAATTCTTCCCCTGACCCGAAATCGAGCTCTAGACCAGAGTGTCCTGGGATATTGCCCAATCAGGAAGTTAAACAGTCAGACATACGCGGTGCCACTGTTAGACAGTGTGAGTGTGCTCTGAGTAAAGATTTAGGTTCATGCCAAATTTAAGAGCAATATCATAAGACTCTTCTAAGGGCCTGTGTTCATTGTTAAGGAAAGGAGTCGAATCCCGGAAGTCCGGCAAATTTCGTACATAAAGTCAAGAAGATGACACATCCCTGCATTTAAGCACGCTGATTGGGGGAAGGATTAGAGTGCCGTGTGAAAACGCAACCCTTTATTGGAATGCAGACACGTGAATTTGCCAAAAGCGGAAAATGGCAAAAGTGCTGAGAATGGCAGACATGAACACCAAAAGAGATAGGAATGAACATCGAGAAAGTTCAGACATCAGTTCCTAAGCTGGTTACCAAGCACTTTTTTGTAACACCTTCTGGTAAAAAACAATTTCAATGCACATCTTCTTTTGGCTAAATCGCCGAACAGAGCAAGCTCAACACAATAATGAACATAATAAAATAACAACAACAACAACAACAACAACATCAACAACAACAACAACACAGCGCTAACAGAATGTGGATATGAATGTTGCGCACCAAGAGTTTATGCATCTGCTTTTTGAGATCGTTGTTTCTAAGACTGGGCGAATGAAATGAAAATTGCGCAGCATGAGGTTCTGCACTTTCTTTCCAACATTTTGCTTTTACGCACAGTAAAAGACTATTCTTAATTAGTCAACTCCATATTAGTCAACTCTCGCTCCATATGTAAACGATGCCTCAGCCAGTCAATGTAACAGACCTTATCAGCCAGATATATTCCTCTGATAATGTGCAAGTGGATAGTCGAAAAAAACGTTACCGGATTTGTGGCTCGAGCTGCCCGGATGACTTTACAAGTATGATAATACAGAAAGTGGTTCATTAGATCTAATGTTTCTTCCACTTGACACACTCATATGATAATGGAAATGGTTTCTATTTTTGTGGATAGCAGCCACGTTCTGAAATGCGTATTGCACTCTTCTGAGCTGCTGGACCTTGGTATATTAAATTATCAACTAAATGTCTGCAAAATTCTTATATCCCGCATGTGTCTGTATTTTCCACGGACCAATGCGACCTAAATTTGGAGATTTGTGTGACTCTATAAGTATCAGAATTGTGTGGTAAGAACATATAATAAAGTGAAATTGGGTCTGTGTGACCTCTGTCAAGAGTCATTAAATTATATGACCTTGCAAATAACATTTGACGGACTTTTTATTTATTTATTCAAATAATCCCTTTATATGGAGGCTGTATCCAAGGAAGATGCAATACAAATAAAAGGTGTTATCTAAGACGCAGGCATTTAACATCATACAAATAACTGGAACAAGCAAACTACAGCAGAATAAAATACATCAATTAGTATAAAACTTCCTCTTCTCCCAAGCCTCTAAAAGAAATTGTTAAAAAGCTTCATCAAATTTAAAAAAAAAGAAAACTATTAAAGCTGTCGATACGCCATCTCGTGCAAACATAGATCTTGCATTGGGAAAACAGTCTCAGCTCACAGTATGCAAAATGTCGCATACCCGGTACGCTCTTTCGTGAGATGGGTGACGATTTACTCAACGATTATTGGAAACAGAACAGTATTGACACTTGTTGCAAGCATTATTCAGCTCATGACTTTAGCCTTATGCCTGAACCGGACCTTAAATCAATCTGGCACTTTCACAGTTTCGATCAGGGCATCGATTTGGCCAAGTAAATCTGTTGAGTTTTCGTTGGTTTTTTTTTTTTGGTAATATTCCAGGTCCTCTATTCAAAACGTACGTTCCCATTCTTTTGGATGACGGTCATCTTGGATTTCTGTGTAAAATTGATGTCATAAGATCAAACTGATATCAGAATCTGAATCCTCAATGTCGATATATCCTAAAAAATATATTTATACATTATTCTAATTGCTCTGCTTAAAAAGATAAAATTCCCAAGTTGGCGTCGTCTGTCATTTTGGCAGCCATCTTGGATTTGGCTCTCTGACAAAAAAGGCCGGGATTGTTGGTAGGGACACGGGGGGCTAAATTCTGTTTGTAAAAGGTCCATAGATGTCAAATAAGTCGTCAAAACGAAGCAGCCAAAGAATAGTCACGGAACTTAGATTTTGGCCCCAACTACTAGAATATTTGTCAGCAATGTTCACTTGTAACACAAGATGCCTTCACCATGCGTAAGCATAAATCACGGAAGTATTTTTTTTTTTTTTCAAATCTTTATTTCTCAAACAACAACAGCGTAGAGTATACAGTGGCAATAAGACAATAATGATACAATGGTAACAATCAACAAGTTATAGTGATGCTACTACTTCAATGAGATAATGATGGCAAATGACGATGATGATGAAAACAGAAATTATTCTTACTGATGATCTGGCAAAATACATGTACTGACACATAGTACATTAATTTTATTTTTCAAGTCAATATTTACTGGTCCAAAGCGATTAATGGAATAACTAGGCCT
>JAWQUT010000023.1:1449162-1459333 GCA_033807755.1 Ellobium chinense
AAGCCTTTTTTTATTCACTTTTTGCTAAAGGGCACTCATTTCAGCTCAACTTTCTGACTTGTTTTTTTTCCTAAAAATTCCGAAATATAAGTTATTTAGTCCTCATATCTCTTCATGCCATTCGCTTATAAAAAAAAAATCTGCTAATCTAAACATATTTGGTAATGCGTGTAATACATAAATGACGATATCATAATTATTAGATAATATTATTTTAGATGGATTGGGGGGAGGACAAGTTGACAGTTATGTACTTAATATTCTGGAGTTGGAATGGCCCATGCTGCTATCGGCTAAAACAAATACGATTCTGCGTATTGTCTCCAGAGACAGGTTTGACAATGTAAACATGCTGTCCATAATACATGTCCATCAACAACAACAACAACAACAACAACAACAAAAACAACAATCACAAAGAGAAAATGTCATGACAATTAATTTCATTAGTCCGCATTTGAGAAGCCGAAATTCAAAACGCGATTAACGCCAATCTTGCTAATTACAATGCATTAAATTGCACCACCATGGAGAGTTATGAAGATGTCAAACGTCATGTCGCTCATCCCATCTACCAGAAATGGGGACAAAAAATTGTTTGTTTAGTGTGAATTTGGTGACCTGCCCCCTCCCTCCCCCTCCCCTTCCCGGGTAGCGCTGGGACACATTAGGCAATAAAACAGTATACAGTGGTTATCAATAGGCGAAGACCAGTGGCAAATACTGTGCCATTTGCGATTGCTGTAGGCAACACTGGACATTTCATTGCGGCACTTCGTGCTCAGTAGCCACACCACCATCTAGTTATTATGGCCACCTGGGCAAAATAAACTGTTGTACAGCCTGCAAACCCTTTTAATTTAAATGGCTTTGTAGAACACTTCCTGAAACGGCCTCATAAACCCCGACAACGATCGATATCGATCAGATCGAATGCCCTTTAGCGAAGGAAGAGTTATAACCCATTAGATCGATACGTACATTTCTATTATCATTGCGATAGTCCACATGCGCACGCACTTTCTTTTTCCAAGAAAATTATTCAGGAAGAGCGAGGCTGCTGATTAACGAATAGGAGGTAAGATACTATGCCACAATGCACTGAGCACTGTTATCGGAATGAGACTGTTGTGCGCATTATCATCACAACTTTTGATTTTACCAGGAAAACGAAACTCGGAAGGTCTCAGTGGAGACGATGGATCCGTCAGAGGGACGGTCAGTGATGGGTGTCCCGTCTCGTTGGTATCTTTGGATGTTGAAGTGGGCATAGAACTCGGTCACCTTGAACGTGTGAAAGGGTTCTCTCTATCTCTCTCTCTCTCTCTCTCTCTCTCTCTCTCTCTTAACCACATGTCTCAGAGCAGGACTAGGTCTATCAGGGGACAGTGAAAGTAACAAGACTATCTGTCTCTCTCTAGTTCTCTGTCTCAGTCTGTCGCTGTTTCTCTGTCTGTCTGTCTGTCTGTCTGTCTGTCTGTCTGTCTGTCTGCAATACGTCTCCGAATACCACCCAGCTTCACGGAAATCAAAATCGTAGTTATCTGTTACACTGTATTCTTTACGGATGCGGAGGGAATTTGTGTGTGTGTATGTTGCCAGGGGTGGGAGGGGGGATTGTTGGGGAGGGAGGGGGGAGAGGGGCAAGAAAGACGGCGTAAATTATTGATCCTGTGAGTTCAGAACAATGCGCATTGTGGGAAGTGGACCTAAAAACAGCGGAGTGAACATGACATATCAACATATTAATTATACACACCAGTTTACATGTAGAATTGTATAATTTGTAAAAGGATGTTTTAAAATTTAATGGAAGAAGGCTAATCCTTGAACAGTGAAGTCAGAGACGAAGTAACCTAATTCTTTACAGAAACAAAAGTGCATGCACTTATCTTGTGTGTATTATAAGTTTAAGTATGTATGTTGATCCTGTATCCTCAAGCCATGTTTACAAAAAAAAAAAAAAATTGAAAGTGGACGATGCAAAACTGGGGTTAAGTAAAAGTGACGCTATATTTACAACCCTTTATTGTTTGGACGGGGGCGAGCAAGAAGTTTCGACAATGGAAGCCGGCGCCCAGTGTCCTCGCCCAGAATTTTTCACAAAATGCTTTGAAAGACGGACACCTCCCCATTATGTTTTGTTTCCAGGGCATGACGTTTTCTTAGTCAGGTTTCAACCGCTTGCTAATTTCCTACACTTAACACACTTTATTTGTTTTCATATCTATCTGTAAGATTCAAATTTTGTGCCTGAAAATTATTAAATAGATGCCTTTTATGATCACAGTTTTTTTTATTTTAAACTGTACACCGTGATCTTGGCTGCAAAACCCCCTAAAAATGCCCCCAATACTAAACAAAGCACATGATAGGAAAGTCCGTAGATAATACCCTATATCTGATTTAGCTCACAAAATCGAATACCTGAGCAACTCTAATTCATGGTCCCTGAAATTAGAGTTCTTGAGGCTCCATTGTATTTATGCGAATATTATGCAATATACGATGGAGAGTACACTTTTGACCGCAACAATGCCCTCACAGTTACATATTCTTGAATTACTAACAACAGTGAGGAAAAATACCTGTGGAATTTGTAGGACATGTCATGGAAAAATAACACTTAAAGCATTTGGTAACAACAGAAAACCTAAAATATGGTTAACGAAGCTGAAGAAGACAATGAGAGGAGATTCTGGACGGACGAGTTAGTGGCATAGAGGTTCAAGCATTGGGGCAATGCTGAGGTGGACAGCGCTCACAGCAGACCAATGTTGCCACTTACAGGGATTTTCCCGTATGGTAGGGTATTTCCTCCTATTTAGGGAGGATTCGTGAAATGTAGAGTAAAAATGCCTGCTTTTCTGAAGAGGAGAAAGCACTCTCGGTGTAGAGGGAAAGCACAAGAGCACAGTGGCAGTACTAAGCAGAAAGATAGAAGTGCAGGTTATAGACCTTCCGCGTCAACCAGCATGATACTGAAAGAAGAACGCCCTTACCGCACTTTTCATTGGTTAGACTCTACATGGACGTTATAAATGCATCATTAATGCATTATTGCTGTTTGTTATTAGTGTGTTATGAACGACGTACCTGCCCAACGTGATAGCCTGCAATCCAATCAAGGAGTGTTCCTTCCCGGAACTGTGTGAATTTAGTTCGAATTTTATAAACAAAATGTTGCAACCTGCCCTTACTAGCAAATGATCGAGATACGTAACGGAATAAAAGAAAAGTGCAGACCTCTTGAAATGCTGTGAGGAAAACACACTTTGTTGACTGTAGGCCTATAGTCTAGATTTAGTGCACCGCTGAAGCGAATAATCTTACAGGAGGAGTCTACAGTGACGTGAAGATTATTTTTTTTTCTTCCCGGAACTTGTAGGTGTTAGATTTACATTCATTTTTTTTATTAACAATCAGCTGATCTATTCTCTTTGTTACGTTCTCAAACGAGGATATTTAATACATTTATTGATACGCATATTTTTTTTGCAAGTATTAACACCTTCAAAGGGCTTTTTGCACCCGTAGAATTTTAAACTTCGTATCATAAATTTAGTTTTACATTCAAATGTAACGCCTTTCAAAGGTATTCAGCACTGAAATTCACAGTCTACACAGAATAAAATATGAATAGAACGAAGGACTGAAAGGAAGTGCACTAATGACTACAAATGTACGTCATGTCAACTTCAAAAGCTTATTATTATTTATTGTTATTACTATTATAATTTCAGACTAAAAAAATTCTTTCTTTGAAGTGTTGCTTTCCAATACTGACAACATCCTTTTTTAACGTTTCTGTGGCCGTATGCATAATCCTTACGTTAGTTAACGCACTGCGGTAACCACGGGAAACTCCTTAAACATTAGAAGTGTTCACGGTAGTTAACGCAATATGTTAACTAACGTATGGATTATGCATACCGCCACTGGTGTTAAAGAGGAAGAAATACTATAAATTATGGCGATTCGCTTCACATACTCGAACACTCAGATATAGGATGCAATGTGCAGAGCCCAAATCCAGTACTCTTAATTTCATTTCGTTTTCACATAATAGTAAAGTGCACATGTTATTCACCGATAAAAAGTTTGGCTTACGAACTCAAGAGGGTCATAGATATATTATTCGGGAAATACAAATGTTTACTTTCGAACTTGAGAGCGTCATAAATTCAACTTATGAAAATAAAATATTTGTGTTTCCTGGATTTATACCTCTTTAAATCCTGCTTTTTTTTTCCTCTATTTTTTTCTTTTCCAAAATTTTGTAAATCATAAGGCAGTTCATGTTTCGAGCTCAGTATCGTTGTTTATAATGATTCAATGGAGAAACATAATTTTTTTGATTTCGTTTACTGACAGTTACGGGACCAGGGGTGTAGCGGTAGTGGGGATGATTTTTTTTTTTTTTTTGGTAATCTAGCATTTCGTCACGCTCATAAGATAATTGCCTAAGTCATTTTCTGTCATTTTAAACAAGGAAGATAAAACTGTTTGTTCTGATTACTGAACGTCTCAAACACTGTTTGCAAAGTGTTATTCAGCAGTCAAGCAGTTTAAAATGCAGTAGTAAATATCACACATAACTCAATGATGTCACTGACTGAGATCCGTGCACCAATGGTAACAGCTTCTTCAGCCACAAAAATGACTCAGGCAATTATCTTATGAGCTTGCCGATTTACATCCTTTGTTTTTTGAGGGGGTGGGGGGTGGGGGAGGAGGGTAATGGCTTTTTAAAAAGTCAAAAATATAGTATTTGAGCCTAAAAGCATGAGATCTTGCAATGCTGGTACAGTCTTAGACACCCACTTTTATTTTTTTAAAAAGTGTCTCCCTTGACATTGCCTTTAGATGCATTGCATTGAGGATATGAGAACGCTGCATCTGTGGGACAGTGCATAGGCTTTTAGATTATCGGCGAAGAAAACCAGTTAACGTTGACAAAATCGTATTCCCCATGCTTGTAAATGGCTCATAGGGGAAATAGGACGGAGATGATGTTAGAACAATATAGCAAACATTGAAAATTACTTAGATTGTATTAGACAAATGAATAACATGTTGGCAAATCTCAGATTCATAGATTCCATGGACGCTACGCCCCTGAATAGGACCATAGTATAGCTAAATGGAGGAGATCATGTAATGTTTATGCATTTCTTTACAGAGCCACCTACACCCATGAGATCTGACATGCCACTGTTTTCATCAATGCCGAGTTCACTGGCAGGTTTTAATTTTCTTTTTAAGCGGGCTTTATATTTCTAAAAACTAATTATTTCTTTGTGAAACGTTAACCACCATGTGTTTTTGTGAATTTGCTGAAATACAAGCCTCCCCTGATGAGAGTTCACGGGTTAAAGGTCATGCCGCGCCTACGTTTGTTGAGTAGGCGACGCGCATCAGAAATTCGCTGTTCGGACAAATACAGTCCATCCGAAGAATGGGTGTTGTTATTAGCCTTTTTATTTCCTTCTCTCCACATACTGATCGCTTTGATAAGCAGCGAGACCGATTCTAATCACACATTACTGCGTGAAAACATTATTACTTTTTGCACACCTACACACCCATTGTAAATCCATAGGCATGCGCTCACACACCCACAATCAACCCACCCTCAATATACGTGCATAATATACGTTCATTATACAAACACACTCTTCTACACTTTGATTATCGTTGAATAGGCTGACCCTATTCTGCGTTTTGATAATCATTCATCTGTATCGAGAAGGTAAAAGTAAGCCGCTCAATATCCCGGAACTTCAGCGACATATAATATCATACTGGAATGTTGTTGTGTTATGACAGTAATACCGTACTTAAATACAGAGATCAATCCTTAGGCACGCCTCACCCGTTAGCTTCAATATTGTACTAGGTGGTTTGTTGTCTTTTTTTTTTTCTACTTGTGTAGTGCGCTGGTACTGAAATCTATTATGCCTACCCGGACCTTTTGGAATACTGGAATGCGAAAACAGTATTATCACCGACATCTGATCAGTTCGCGTCCTTTTTAAGCAAAGGATATGACATACAAAGATGTTATGTAAAACTATAAAACGAAGGCATCTGATATCCGGGAACTTAAAGAAATGCGATATGAACGCTTAATAACATGCAAAAGACCTCGTTTATAGCCAGTAAAGATCCTTAATTATAAACTCCGTTGCAAACAGACCATGTTTAGATGGTTTGATTTTACGGAAAGTTTGGACACGACTCAAAAAAGATACTTCATTTATGATGTTGAGGTAGTCTAGGTAGGTGTTCCTGGTCGTGAGTTTACTTCCTGGTCTGCTGTTCGCGTATCCCTAGGGGAAGGCAGTGGATTTGCTAATCAATGTACTAATAGCATATTTCGGCACTCTCATTCCACATATTTTGCCAGAGCCTTTTTTTTTTTTTTTTAGATAACGTGACTTGTTTCAGTACGATTATCTTCCTTTTATCTTCTTTTCCTATTAAAACAAATGTAGGGTTTTGTTTCGTTATCACATTCCAATTTAACAGCTAAACTACTTCTGTCTCATTGTTTTGCTTTGAGCAATTCAATTCAATTCAAATTCAATTCTTTTTATTAGCTCTTGCAGAGTTCTGCACTAGAGCAATGCAAACAAATACAAAAATACATTTCAAAATGGTGAACATTGAGGGCACATACTTACTAACATACTGAAATGAAATGTTTTTGCTTATCTAATATAATTATTAAGGATAATATTAATGGTGGTAAGATATTTAAAAAATCTCATCGTTCTACGGATTCACGCCACTCAGCAAACATTTTACAAATTTGCATACATTCTTAAGGATTTCAACAAATGGAAAGCGCTATATTTCTCAAAACATAAAAAAAAAAAATTACCTAGGTGAGTGTACGTGGAATAAACGTAACGATTTAGGAATTTTATTTAGCATGGAGGAAAATTCAATTCAAAGTTAATATACATCTCATTCATTAAACATACACATAGAACAAAGATATATCATGCATATTAATACACAATATTACAAATGAAATACACAAAGAAGTCAATGCGAATCACCGCGGTGCAAGGACCTGGTATCCCTCCTCTACATGTAAAGCCAAATACATATTGACACATTTGGATATTTCCCAAAGTCACAACAACATAACCGCAATTTTTATGACCACTATCGTGAGACCTCTGCTCTAAATTTAACCTAAACCTAATTTCCAGTTCACCTACTCACACATCTTTTAAAACAAAATCAAAAACAAAAAAATTCACCTTCCCTGTATCTGTTTGCTTTTATCAAGTTTTCATTCACTCGTTTATTTCTACTGAAGAAGGCTTTTGCCGAAACGTTTAGACTGTTTTACATTTTAACTCTTATAAAGTTTTCATTACAAGTTGATAGTACCGGATTGGAGTAGTCTTTTAAAATGTTCTCTTATTTTACAATTATGATGATGATGATGATGATGTCGTCTAGGACCCATTCTAGGAGGGTCGATGCTAAGGAATGCTAACATTGGAAAAAAATATAGACTAGTATCTTTACCTGAATCTAGATATTTATACATGCGTTCAATTCAATTTAAACTATGTAGAGCTTTTTGTTTTTGTCTGCAGATGTGCCCATCTTATATACAATCCATTCCGCTTAATAGCAACTATACAAAACGGTAGAAATGATAATGTCAGGTGGTAGATGAGACTGAATGGAATTGCTTGTTTTCGAAAATTATTCGGGCGTTTTGATTTTAAAAAAAAATTAAATCATCAGGCAAAAATTGCAGACAAGCTTCTTGCGGGTGAAATAAGTCGACTGTACATTGAATACTAATTGCTGGAATTCAATAGGTAAGTTTGAAATATTGTAGATGATGGTCATACAGACATTTCTAATGCCCATGGTGGTTTTATAAGTAGATTGTGTCTGCACACATCGAAGGTCCTATCGTAGTAATCCAATAGAAAATCCAATAGAAAATCACTTACTTATATTTCTGAAGGCCTTTCGATGCAACCTGCGCATCATCGTCAGCCTTAATGAGCGTTTTGGTCTTTCGCGCCGGATCTGAGTTGTGTTTATTTTCTATTGGATTACTACGAAAGGACCTTCGATGTGTACAGACAGAATCTACTTATAAAACCACCATGATCAATAGGTAAGGCATCTTCAAAAAGGGCGTACACAACAACAGTAGTAATTATAGTTAATTATGGTAATAGTAATTTTATTAGGAGCATCACCTCTTTATATTTGGGGTGTCTTTTGGCGGGGTCATCATATCACACCAATACAAACCAATGTAAAATGATATAAAATTTGTGCGATCATGTAAGTATATTTAGTAAGAATTCTGCTTTTGAGATTCGAATCTAACATTACAACAATTTCCTACAAACTTCATCACGACAAAATCCGCTTTCTTCCAAAATGTACTATTTAGAGGGAAAACTCACTTGTATAAAAACTGTCTTCTCTAGAACTGGCATAATCATAAAATCGTTAATTATATTTTTAGAGAATGGATCTTTAGCACATCGCGGATACATCATAAGAATGTACAAAATTTTCGTTCAATCTGTTACCACACATTTGGCACTCGTCATTTGCTCTCTTATTAATTTTCTTTTAAAAAATCTGCAATTAAGACGCACCTATTCTGACCCTAAATCTAAGCTGACACTAATTAAAATCCTACTGAACTTTCAAGTATGACTTCATCATATCCGATAAGGGCGTTCGGTAGATAAACCAGAAGAAAGAATAGAAAAAAAAAAGAGTTTTTAGAATCGCGGAATGGAGAGGAGGATAGGGAAGAAAAAGGAGGGACCAAAACACTCCCTATTCCTTCTAATCTCAGCTGCGAATGTTCAAGTAGTGGCTCTTGATTTGAGTTAATCTGTGAACAAGAGTTTCGACTTCCAAAGAATCTAAGCGGAACTTTGCAATAAGTGCTTTCTTCGAAACATTGTAATCTTCTGTGTGGACAATTAGTTCTAAAGCTTTTCTAAACAAGGAAGTGGAGAAAAATGCATTTTGAAACAGTTTTCAGTGAACACACATTATAAAAACATAACATTAAACAGCTGCCGTCATCTCTAGACACGACCATTTTTTTTGCAAGGTGACCAATGGCGTCGTATAGTACTTTCAATAGGGAGTGTCAAAAGTAGCTAATCATTCACGGGTATGTATTGGCCTTTCGAGCCCCTTTCTCTAGGTACGACAAATCTTAGTGTTAATAAAGTTCATAGCATGATAGGACTTACCAGGATCTAACTAGGTCTATACTAATAATTGTATGGAGAAAATCTGCTCTGCGACGTTTCATGATAGCATAATAATGATTCGTTGAAATCATTTTTTAAAAAATACACTTAATCCCAGAAAATATGAATCAGTTTTTGTCTTCAAAATTGCACAGGAAAGAAAAATATGTGCATATAAAGCACAACAGAAGTAACCGGGGTCTCTTAATTAGACCAACGGAAAGCGTCACCTTCTCTAAGCCTAGGATCTGAAGAGCCGACTTTTGCATGCAAGTGTTAAAACCTTGTAAAACAGTTAAGGTATCTGTACGCACTTACCCGGTTCTATGCCGGGAAGTCCCAACCAGTACGCACATAATGATTGTTTTCCCTTCAAGCTCAGCCGATAGGATTAAAATAACATAAAAGAAGTTTTGATAATTGCAGACGTTCCTATGAGTTTGAGGAATTGCGCATTAACGATAGGGCCTTTTGCCATCGTAAGAATTACGTTAATGCATTGGTGCTGAATAATCCCTAAGTAATGTTCAACATGCAGAGTTAATATAATTCTTACGGTAGTAAGACATCCCATCGTTAATGCACACTCAAAAGAGAAGCATAGATAATATAGTGGACCTGCAATATTAAGGTCATCAGCAGTAAGTACACCTTGTTATTAAGTATGAATTTTCCATGCATGGATTCATCTTCCTTTTTTTCTAATTTTATTATTTGGGTAGATCTCCAAAATACATGATCGATAGTGATGACACGCATATCAGTAATATACGTAATTAATTATTGCTTAGTAGTAAGTACACTCTGTCTATGCAGATATCATATTTACTTTCGAAATTCAAATGCACTTCATAGAACTGTAAGTATCATACCTGGTGTTCCTTATCTACGGAATTTTCTGG
>JAWQUT010000023.1:1472306-1511066 GCA_033807755.1 Ellobium chinense
AGGGTAACCTTACCTATCTTAGCAACAACCAAGAGGTTTATAGGCTACATGAGAGGCTAAACTTCAGTTATTTTGAGTGTACAAACGTCTTTACACCTATCTAAACCTTTGAATTTCAGATTCAACTCCTTTACTCCCTCCCCATGGCCGGTTTTCTGCCGCTTCGAACTGATGAATGATTTCATTTTGTATGTTAAAATGTTTGAGCCTGCGTATGAAATACTTTCTCATTCCAGTTACTGTAGATAGGCAACTTTACTCACAACTCCGGTTGCTTGTTCCTGTTCTCTTTTTTCACATGTCTCCCCTTCTTTCCGTTCATAGTTTTCCATTCAGCCCTCAGCTGAAGAAGAAAGGGCTTAGCAAAAAGGGGGTAGTTTTAAACACTGCTATGGTCTTCAGTTGTATTTTTTCAATACTGATGCCCCCCCCCCCCTCCAATAAGACGACCCAACAGCCCTTTGATGGTTACCTCACAGCCCTTTTATACGGTAACTAAAAGCTCGTTTAAGGGGCTAGCTGACAGCGGCTACCCAACAGTCCTTTTTAGGGCCACGGCATCTCTAGTAAGGGCTATCCAGTAGTCCTGCTTAGGGTTGCCGGACAGCTATTGTTAGAGCTACCTGATTAAGCCTTGTTACTGTTAGGACTGTCCGATTGCTTTTTTTTAGTACAACCCAATAGGGCTACTAACAGCCCTTTTTAGAGCTACCTGACAGCCCTTTTTAGGGATACCAGGCAACCCCTATTGGGGCTAGTCGACAGCCATCATTAGAGCTACCCGACAACCCTTGTTGGGGCTACCAAACTGTCTTTACTACAGCTTTGCGACAGCCTTTGTTAGGTTTACCCAATAAAATTATCCTCTTGAGGGCTTCCCGACAGTCCATTTTAGGGACAATCTAACAGTCCATCTTAGAGAATGAATAATGATAACTGACAGCCCTTCTATGAGTTATCAGATTTTCTTTTTTTTTTTGGGGGGGGGGGNGGGGGGGGGCAGAGGGGGCAGTTCTTTCCTAGCCATCCAACAAAGTTACAGTTGGAAGCTGCCTGGCCATCCTTACTTGACAGCCCTCTATAGGGTCATAATCCTATCGAGGGCTACAAAAAGCCCATTTTATACCTTTTTGTAAAGGGTTACCGGACAACCCTAATTGGACCAGTCGACTTGTCCCTTTAAGAACTGCAGAACCTTTAATGACTATGAGTAACGTCACTGACAGAGATCTCTGTGATTCTATAAGAAGACATTATTTTTCTCCGACGGGTCCATATTGCCATCCGTACTTGTTGACATAATTACATCAATGTGGGCGTGCTGTGGTCTCACAGGTCAGGTCACTGTCCACAGTGACGTGCTGCATTGCCTTTGACTGGCCAGGGATGAAGTAGCTGATGCTGACCGAAAGAAGACGTAGAACGCTCAGCGGTGGACTAGTTAGTCTATGCGCACTGGCTGGATTTGGAAAATAACATGTCGTAAGGACAAGTGGGCAAGAAAAATGTAGGGAAGGGCATAAAGAGAGAATGGGGTGCGAAAAAGGAAGAGAGAACGTTCAGAGACGATGAAGAAGGATGGGAACTGGAGTAGAGATCGGCAGTAAACAATGCATCTATGAATAATGGGCTGGCTTTACTTACAATTTGGGGGGGGAGGGGGGGGGAACGAGAAGGGTAAAAAGAAGAGGCAAGGCTATGAATGAGATGAAGAACAAAAAACGGCAATAGTAAAAGAGAAAAGAGATCGAGGGAATAAGGAGAATATACTTTGAGGATTTTTACTTTTGTCATCGTCAGGATGATTACGAACACAAGATCAAGAAAGAACAAAAGTCATTTGCTAACCATCTATTCCAGTGCAAACTGTCTTGCAAACTAAATTTCTACTAAGGTTAGCATTTTAATATCTTTAGCAGCATATATATTTTTATGTAAAATGGACATCTAATTTCATAATATAAAGCCTACGACAACAACACTGTCATAATTCAATCCATGCAATACTTTTGATCCCATTGGTGACGAAGCATTTACCTTATAGTATAGATTTAAAACAGATTATGATGGTATCATAAAGACTCACANCTAAGGCATTTGTTGCTTTCATGACCAGTATAGATTAAATTACAGCTGCACTATTTGGGGTCAGAGGTCAGGAAGAGACAGGGCATGCAAATAGGTAACCCTGCCTCCCCTGATGTAGTGTGAGGTCCCAACTGGGTTTTCATGGGGGTGGGTTCAAACTAGAGCCGGTGGTCCAAAAGTTTACTTGTCAACCCCAGTTCAAACACAGTCCCTTGTGTGTCTGTGATGCTCATCTGAAATATTTGTGAGTGGGAATGGGCAACGAAAATTAGGAGTGAGCTGAGAGCAGAAAGTCGTTAGTAGTAGGATATAGTAAAAATATTTGCGCGTGTCTAACCTACAACAGTTGATGGCATTCTGATGATCCCAGAGATGACAGCACAGACCCGCAGGGTAGCCCGGGTACCAAAGTGCTCCCGCCGGCTGACCGGCCGGGAGGCCGCGAACCAAAGTCCTCTCACCAACGAGGGGTCGACCTCTTTTTCCTCGTACGAATATTTTTCGTTGTCCGAAAAGGGAAGGAGTAGGCCGTTAAATCGACACCATCTGAGAGCCCCACAAAGAATAATGGTGGGAGGAGCGAGGAGCCGCCTGGGACCCTAAAGAAAACAACATGAGATGGAAGAAACCCTGATCAACACATGGCGCATAGGAAGAAGAAGGAAAAAAAAGGGCTCAGAAAAAGGTGAGTTAATTTTTTTTTTAACTGACTCGACGGTTCTTTGACTGTGACCTAACAGCACCATTGACAGTGACTGACAGAACGGCCCTTTTCAGGGCCACAAATCTTTCTAATGAGGCCACAGCGAAAGCGCTGTGACGGTCCCAAGCCCGTGAAAACTCAGAGGGAAAAGATTATCTCCATATTCCTCCTTCCCATTATCCCGTTTCCCAATCCTTTACTACGAAAGTCGGTCTAGCAACGCTCATCCTAATATCTCAGAATTGCGATTAGGTTCGTGTGACTTGCTGCTCTTGATGTTTCTTGAAAATAATTTTAAACGTAGCGTCGTCAAACAAAGTTTTGCACTCTTAAGCTTTGAAAGTGCTAGCTGTTTTTTCCCCCAGTATTGGCTATATATATAAGGCTTTACACCCCTTTTAGCTTTCGTTAACTTATCCTGGGGTCCCATGTCAAAAAACGACCTGTGCATATTGTTAAACACTTCTTCCAAGTTTTGACATATACAAAAATACCTTAAGACCATTTCGATTTTGTTAAGTTTGGCAGTGAATCAATCAATCTAGCTATCATTTTTTTTATGCCTTTTACACACTAGGCAAGGTCATTTTTACCCACCCAACAACAACCACACAGATTATTACTAAGTGGCTGAATCTCAACAAAAGTATTCTGACCTATCTCAGCCTTTGAAATTCAAATCCAATCCATTTCCCTCCTTCCAATGGCCAGTTTTCAGTCTTTATAAGGACTATTTGAAACTGCATATTCTTATGCCAGGTACTATAAATGGGCACCTTTACTCTTCCTTCCAGTTGTTTGTTCTCTTCCCCTTTGTGCACATGTCCCCATCCAACTTCTTTCTGTTCATAGATTTCCGCTCAGCAGTCATTAGGGCTGCCCGACAACCCTAGTTAGGGCTACCAGACAGGGCTACCCAGCAGCCCTTTCAAGGACTACCTGACACACGTTAGGGCTACCCGACAGGGCTACCCAGCAGCCCTTTTAAGGACTACCTGACATACGTTAGGGCTATCCGACAGCCCCTGTTAGAGCTACCGGCACCCGACATCTCTTGTTAGGGCTAACCGAAAGCCCTCATTGGAGCTACCCAACAGCCCTTGTCAGAACTACTCAGCACCCCTTAATACAGCTTTACCACCGGTTTTGTTAGGATTACCCAGGTATCTTCTTTAGGGCTTTACGTTAGTTCTTCTCAGGGATAATCGAACAATAGGGATCATCTGACAGTCCTTGCAAGGGCTAACAGAAGGCTGTTTTTGGGGCTCCCTGGGAGCCCTTGTTCAGGCTCAGTGAAAGCCTTTTCCTATCTAGGCTACCCGACAGCCCTTTTCAGGGTTACCAAGAAGTTCTTTCCGAAGCTATCCGTTCGACAAAGTTATCTCCTTTCTTGACAGCCCTCTATAGGGCAGTAAACCTTTTCAGGGATATCAAACAGCTTATTTTAGAACTTCCCGTACCCCTTTTTGAGGGTTACCATGTTTGGAGCTGATCGACTTGTCCATGTAGATCTATCCCATCACCTTTCTGAGGGCTCTTGAGAGCCGTTAAATAACCTTCTTTGGGATTACACGATAGCTTATTTGCAATACTGGATATCCATTTCTATTCATCCACTACATGATATACGCATGTGCGTCCCAACCCTCTGGTCTAAACAATGCTTGAACATGATATAGGCCTAAGTCTCGTGTCGTTTCCGAGCACTACGTCTTATTTCAGTGTTGACGGCGTGTTGCTGCCAACAGTATCGCTGTGATTTGAGAGCCGAGATGGCATTTCAGTACATCCAGGAAGTATGAGATAGCTATTAGTGGTATGGAGATGCCGTGATTTTGTTCACTGTTGGCTGTATGTAAGGTTTTACATCTCTCATCAATTGATCCAGAGGTCCTCTGCCAATGTACTATCCACATGTGCTATATAACTTTTCCTCCAGAGACCAATGTCCCTAAACCAATTAGGTTATGCGAACTTGGGCAGTGAATCAGGTTACCTAATATTTTAAGCTTTTTCTTACAGTGTATGAGTGAATATTATTAATCTGTTTGTATTGTATTGTTATAAATGCTGTGAAAACGAATTTCCAAATCTGGATAATAAAGGTATATCTTATCTTATCTTAAACAGGGTAACCTTACCTATCTTAGCAACAACCAAAAGGTTTATAGGCTACATGAGAGGCTAAACTTCAGTTATTTTGAGTGTACAAACGTCTTTACACCTATCTAAACCTTTGAATTTCAGATTCAACTCCTTTACCCCCTCCCCATGGCCAGTTTTCTGATTTTATTGGACTATTTAAAGTTGCATATTCTGAAGCCAGGTACTTTTGGCATCTTCATATCCAGTTCTCCAGTGTACTTTTTATTCCCCGGGACAGAAATAGCGGCCAGCCTTGCAAATTCATAGGACGTCAGAAACACGCAAGAGAATTAATCATTGTCAGTATCATGATGAATCTTCCACGAAGTCTGCCTCCGTGGTTTGGAAAAGGGTGGTTCTGAAATATAGATCAGGTCTTGAAGGCTATGGGCATATAACGATCTTAATCATGATATCCTAGATATGATGTCAACAGCTGTGTTCCCTCAGTCAAACTGGAAACCGTCAGCTTAGAAAGAAAGAAAGGAAAAACAAACAAGCAAGCAACAAACAGACAAACAAACAAACAACCAGCAGACAACCAGCAAACAAATAAAGAAACTTGACTAGTCTACAAATTAATACCCATACTAGGAGTACCACTATCGGGCGCCCATTATCTTGCACTGCCTTCACATTTGTGCAAACCCTTGCGTACACTCTCATGACCAGTGTGAGAAAGAAAAAGACCTTTATCGGTATTGGCTGTTCCAGGTCAGTTTCGCGACCAGGAAGAGGAAGTGTTTGATAAGACTGTAGCCTAATGTAGTACAGAGTGGTTGTGCTATACAAATACATACTCAGAGCGTCTTAATGAAGATATACAGGTACTGTATAAGCTGTTATTGCGGCACTATAATGGTGAAAGCCATACGAATTTTTTTTTATTAGGCAAGATTCGGTTTATCTTATTTTTCTTTCTTTCTTCGTTTCTTTCTTTCTTTCTTGTGTTCAAAGAAAACAAATCAACAGATACTCTTAGATAAGGTCGAACCTTGCAATTTCGAATTTCAAGGTACCAGCATTAAATTGGAGGTAGTGAGGTATCCAAGGTCTGCGGTAAATATAAAATTGGACTGCAGAGTCACTAAGACCAGAATCCGTTCAACAAAGCCGCAATCAGGAATCGCTGGAAGACAACTCGTCTTGCTTTCATGAAGGATCTCATTTATGATCTGTCCCCAAAAACAACAGACCACCATACTCGAACTTCGTACAGACCAGAACCGACTAAAACAGCACATGCACAAGAAGTTTGAAGTAGGAATCCCAGACATAGTCCCTGGGGATACACCTTTCAAAATACAGAAAATATCGTACGTCATGTCCACAGAATACATACACATCAGAGCATGCATCTGGACATTCCCTAATACATTATAATGAAGAAGAAGACGCAGATGAAGAAGATTAAGAAGATGAAGAAAGAAGAAGATGAAGGGGAAAAAGAGGACGCAGAAGAAGAGGAAGAAGAGGAGGAGGAAGAGGAAGAAGAAGAGGAAGAAGAAGAAGAAAAGAAGAGGAAAGAAAAAAAAAGAAGAAGAGGAGGAAGAAGAAGAGGTGGAGGAGGAAGAAGAAAAGGAAGAAGAGAAAAAAGAAGAAGAAAAGGAGGAAGAAGATTAGAAAGCAGACAAAAAAGAAGAAGAGGACGAAGAAGAGGTGGAGGAGGGAGAAGAAGAGGAAGAATAGAATAGAAGAAGAAGAGGATGCAGAAGAAGAGGAAGAAGAGGTGGAGGAGGAAGAAGAAGAGGTAGAAGAGAATAAAGAAGAAGATGAGGAAAAAGAGGAAGAGGAAACTCAGAGTTCTGGACCTGAGCTTTACATTGAGATGGCAGGCGAGATCGTGAGTTTCTACTGTAACATTATTCTGAGCCCGAAAGCTCTTCCGGTTCATAGAAACTCGAAAAAAAATTGCAAATCCGGTAAATGGCAACATTATCCACAAAAGTAAAATGCTGTGATTTATATACCAAGTCACTGGATAACTGCAACTTCCTTTAATCGTAACCTTCTCCGTGCTCCGGAACAGTTGCGATTTTTAAGCGGAGTTTTACTGTACCTCCCAGCTTTCCTTCTCTCTCTGTCAAGGATGTGCAGTGATCATCATAGCCAGCAGCCGCCGGATTGAAGATGGTAGCAGGTGCAGTTGTACTTTAAGAGTACACACGTACATGTGAATAGCAAGTGCATGTATACGTGGTGGGTGTGTGGCCACGAGTCTACTGCTTACATCCTTATAAGGACCCTTAGATCAATACAGTAATTGACAACTTGCAAGTGTCACACTCTGCTTTGGCCCAGAGGCGTAGACTGTAAAAGGTTACAATAAACGGTGGTTATGTAGTAGACTAAGGGTAATAGAAGCTCGGACAGGACTTTTTTTTAACCCTGTAGGTTACAGGAGCCTAATTGGTAAAAAAAAAATGGACTATCCGAGTCGATAATAGCAGAGTATAAAATCTGTCCTTTGGACAGATTGTGTAGAAATAATTATATAACATGAAACCACACCGCAATAGTGGTGAAATTCAGTTTTGAATTTGTAAAAAAATAATTGTTGCAGGCAGTGTTTCCCAATGGCTTCAGCGGATTTCATTTGTGCGGACCTGTGATCTGCAAAAGAAGGCCAAATTTTTAACCCCTTTTCATATAATTTAAAATTGTGAAAAATCTAACCGAAGAACCCCCCCACCGTAAACAGTATATAATTTGAGCACAGTGGTAGCACCAGACCTGCAGACTAGTCTTGGCCATCTCGGAACGTTCCTGTGGTTAGAGAAGAAATTTTTATTAAATGGCTCAAAGAAGCTTTTACAGGTTGGCTCTTGCAACCTGTAGGGAAGTTGTTTTGCACAGTACCATACAATGCCATGAATCTCATTAGTAATACACGTGAACATTTAATAGTATGTGTCATACAATATATAAATTCACAGTATTACTGGTGAAACCCACGATAACGTCTCCGCTGGTAGGCGCAGTGCAGCGTCCTAGTGCCCCAGCCCTAGAGCCAGGCACTCATTTAAATCTGTTAGGAGAATAATGCTTAAATGCAACATCGTCTGCATAACAAAATGATTTCTTTTAATCGCAACCCCTCTCGAGCATGGACAAATGAGTTGTGATTAAAACGAGTGGCAATAATCCTAAGACTTGGAAGTCGAAAGACGGCATTCTGTTATGTGGGTAAATAAGGCGATTAAGCGGCAGTTATTCGATTATATGAATATCCATTAACTAGAGTCGACTGTAGTTAACTAATGTTGCCATAATTCAAACATTCTCTTATTATCAAAAGAGCTAAACCCGATTTTTTAAAAAGTGATTTAGTCTTTGATATGTATGTTACAAGAGTAAGTCTTGCTCAGCAATTTTTATTTTCAGATTTCACAACACATGTTACGTTAAAACGCTGTCATAAAACAATAAAATATGGACACATCGCTACCATTGAACTGTACATAATGTACATAAACAAGACACAAATGAACAGACAAAAGAAAAAAAAGTGTACAGACATTCAGCCAATCATAAAGGCATATTAGCATCCTAATAAGAGACATATTTAAATCTATATCTATATAGACAGGTTTTAAAGCGGGACAAACAATACGCGTACTAATAAGTTTGGCATTGTTGCACCTGAAATTTGATACGTTTGTACGCCATGCCCTGTGTTGTTTGCGGCTTGCTAGATCTAGACTAGGTCATACTGGTCGTTACTCTAACCAGTTATGACCAGTTGCACTGTGCGCGCTAGACTCCAATTTCAACACCTCTTGTGAGCTAACTAAATCGAGCTGGCCTTCTGCAGTCATTAATCGTTATTGATGGTATCGATATAGTCCGGGCTTTTAAAAGAGTGAAACTGATCTATGCTCCCCCCCCCCCCNACCCACAAAAAAAAAAAATCCGAAACACTATTACACCAGGGGCCATACGAATAATCCTTGCGTTAATTAAATGCTGCATTAACTGCAGTGAACCATACGAATGTTTTGGGAGTTTCCCATGGTTACCGCAGTGCGCTAACTAACGTATGGCTTATCAAAACGGCCACATTTCCTAGAAGAGTTTCTATACATATCTAAAAAGATGGACTTGGGAGTCTGCCTTTCTGTTCTCCTCACTTACCATCAGATGTAGGGTGGCAAAATTTTAAGGGTGAAATAGATTCATTCCCGTCTAGGTTTCAGTCATATAGAAACTTCAAAATATATTCCCTGTGATCTTTGAGTATGTTATTATTTCGGGTTACTTCTCATCGTCTGCTGCAGCCATGTTTTCAAGTCAGACGGAGCATCAGCTGTCAACTCGTATTCTGATTGGCCAAGCCAGCCCCGGGAAGTCCGGCTGTTGTCTGATGAATGGAGATTGCATGTATAGTGCGTTAGACAAAATAATGTATGATATTATGTTGTTTTAGATTTCCGTGAATACACGTTTGTCTGAGATATTATTGTCCACGCAAATTTTTGAGTGGGTTTTAGCTTGTAATATTTTATATAGTCTGTGGTGGCGTGCTAAATCGTATCCCACAAAAGTCTTATTGCTATATAAAATAAACGTACCCGGAAACCAGTAAGGCAATAAGGTCTACTGAAAGTACACCACAAAAACAGAGTACGCAAATGATAGTTGTACAGCAGTAGGTTCTGTATCCTTCTGATAGCACCTAATCTAATTTCACACACCAGAAATGCTTCTCTTCGACACACCCAGAAGACAAAGAAAATGGCGTCCTATTTTAAGTGGAGAAGCTGCCGTTATGCGTGCATCGCTCTGATGTAGACACCTACTAGAGCTATGTTTTAAAAAAAATGTTAATTTTTATTTTTATCGAAACACTAGATAAACTGTTCTGAGCTACTGGACCGAGGTATACCAAAAACATGAAAAAAAGGTTCCTAGAAGTCTTTAAATCAAAACATTCCCGTATGTTTCTACGGACCAGTACGCTCTAGGTTTGGAGATGTGTGTGATTACAGATGAGCGAGGGAGGGAGGGAAATTTGTATGTCGAAGTTCTCAGTTTAGATTTCGTCTTATCTCTGTTAGAGGAATGCGATCGCATGTTATCACGAAGAGACCAAAAATTGCTTTTGCTTATATAAATATTAAATGACCAGACCACTCTCAATTATTATGCATGCGCAGTCATCCGGGCAGTGCATGCCACAACCCCAACAATCACTATGTTCACTTTCTGCTATTCCGATGTTAAAAGTAGATGACTGACTGGTATGACCTGTTACATTGGCATTGTTGTCTGAGGCATCTTCTACTTTCAGAAGCGAGATTTGATAACACAATCACACTACTTTTTACATTTACATTTTGCTTTAACCGGAAGTGACCTTTGTTGGTGTAAACTAATTAAGAACGGTCCATCCCGATAACGTCATCAGAAAGGAGTAGCCCTCTAAAGAATATGATACCGATGCTTGTGACTGACCTGATTCTTTAAGTAAGACATTATATCATGTCACCGTGGTATGTCAAGATGTACTTTTCTTAATTGTCACACCGCCTTTGCTTGAAAAACCTCTATGAACCACTCGGAAACAAGGAAGTGGGCGATTTGCCTGTATGATCCGTCTAGCTTGAAGGTTACAGGCAGCCAATAGCTATCATGCACTCAGTGGCTCATTGTTTTGTTATACATAAACCCAGTTTTCAATACTGTACTTAAGACAGTCTCTAAACAAAACAAAGACATAGAAGAGAAAAAAAACATAAACTGTGGATTGCTGTGAAGCATGTTGTAAAAGACAAAAAGTCTTAGTCTAGATCTATGCCACAAAAAAAAAACCCAGTGAAAACCAAAAACCTTTCTAAAAACCGTTTTATTTCCAGACACATTCATTATTTTGTGAGGGAAGGCTTAGATGGCTTATCCGTTTAATGATATGCGTTGCAGTATCAGATCTTATTGCAAACTTTCTTCCTTCAATTTTCTTTATTATTATTATTGTTATTATTATTATTAATATTATTGTTACTGACTGACTTGTAGAGTTTGTAATTGTCACAATCACGCTAACCAAAGGTAAAAGCAGCACTTTAAATTTTTATGGGTGTTGAATTCTACAAAATGACTTTGTCCAACTCCACTGGCTGAATAAACATGTAGATATTTTTTCATCAGGATCACAATGCATGCATGCGCCAACCTCAAAATATTTAGCCATAGGCGTTACTTCTCTAACGTATAGTAAAGGAGACCATAATAGAGGAGGGCACGGCACGTTAGATGGTTATGCCTTCCGCCAGTTAGCGTGTGTGAATTTGGGAATGTGTAAGCTTTCCAACTTTGTCTACAAAATTTACCGGACTTTTCCCGGGGCTTTGATCCCCATCCCTAACCATTAGCAAAGGCCCTTGGGAGAGTCCCATGATATTGTCCTTAAGACCTCAGTCTTACAGCGTACAGGCTTGCCTGACACTGGCACCGTATACTTTGTGTTTGACGTGCTTCATGTGCACATATAACACTTCCTCCTAAAACTTGCTCTCGGGTGAGGGACAGGTTTAGAAAAGATAGAGCGCTCATGAGGGAGTTCCTAGACAATGATAATGAATTGAGACTGTCCCAAAATTTGCCGTTTTCTTTCTTAACCCTATCCCTGTTTCTGTCCCTAACCCTAAACCAAGGGAAAGTCATGATATGCTGCCGGCGAACTTTGCTAAAGTTCCGGGATCAACAAGAGTGCAGAGCAGTGCTACGTGCAAACACACACGCAACTTTCTATTCCTATTAATACAAGGAACATTAGCTTTAATGCTTATGGATAACTAACCTTCATAGACGTGCATGCTGTCATGCCAGCCTTGATGTCAAACGCTGAATTTGCGCGTTTGATTCAACAACAATTTTATTTTCCTTTCTTCAATTTTCTTTTTTTTTCTTTTTTTCCCCTTTCCATTCTCTTCTTTTCTTTTCGGCTCCTTTTCTCTTTTCTTTTAACTTTCTTTCTTTTCTCTTCTTTTCTTTTCTTGGCATTTTGCACTATTGTTGTTGTTGTTCTGTACCCTGTATACTTAATGTAGTCATGTAATGCGCGAAATCATGTGTATGAAGGCTGGACCATTAGCAAATAAATACTTAGTGCATCGGTGCTGAATGTACCGTTAGTAGCGTTCAATATCACGTGGTCAGAGATCCTACCGTTAACGCGTAGGTTCTCAGTTGTCAACCTAACCGCTAAACATTTTTCTCTGTAACAAGGAAACTACCGTTTCAAGTGATATGGCCCACATATTGTTAGTCTTCGTGTGATGATATCAGTTTCATTCATTTGCCACTGAAGGGATTGATCTTTACAGTTGTCGCTATCCATTATAGAAATGCATGCGTAGAAATAATGATATATGAATAACGTCTTGTCCTGCCTAACACCCCCCCTCCTTTTTTTTTTAAACTATCTGTTTTTTTACATTGTTCTTCATCTTTCCAGCTTTGGTGAGAGATATTGCTTACACATTCTCAAAACCCTCCTACGTTAAATTAATATGTCTTTTTCTGCAACAAGGAAGCTACCGTGTGAATTAACATGACCCGCACATTAACAATAGAGCCTTTATGATGATGGGAGCATGAATCGCCCTTGTCAATAAATGGATTAATCTTTATAGTTGTGCTTATCCAACATACTCAGAAACAGTGACATTCGATTTTCTGGATGCCCACCAATATTATTATTCTTTAGCTTTTTCTTTCTTTTTTTTTTCGCCGTTGTTGTCTTTGTCTCCCTTCCGTCCCTCCCTGCTAACCTTTCATTTTTTTTTTTATTTTTGCCATTCTTATTTTCATTTTCTTCTTCCTATTCCATTTCTTGTTCAGAAATATTGATCACGAAGTATGAAAACTTCAGTTAACCTGCACACACACACACACACACACACACACACACACACACACACACACACACACACACACACACACACATATATATATATATATATATATAGTGTAACAAGAAAGGTATACAGTGCGAGAGGACATGATTCACATTTTTTTTTCTTTTAAACCCATTGTGAGCGACGTGAATTTCAGTGCGACATGACCAATTCCAGGTTTTACAGTTAATATTTTTTTCACATGGTTTGTTAAAACTTTTTTCTTTAACTTTACCACGCCTTTCTGACAATAATTTTATTTAAGAACGAAAGTCTGGCCGTCTTCCTGTCTAGCCGTCTTCCTATCCATCCTCTTGTGTGGGCGTCCATTCTTTGGACTATTCGTGGTCTGTTTGTTTCTTTCTTTCTTTCATCTGTCGGAAATGCGCATGCCCGCCAGCATGAATGATTGACTGCCGTTCGGTTTGTATGTCTGAGGTCTGTCTGCTTGCTCAACAGTTTGTTGTTGCTTGTCGGTTTGTCTGTGTGTCTGTCTGTACGTATGATTGGGTTGGTTGGCTGTTTGTGCAGCTGTCAGTTTCTCTGTGCGTCAGTATTGGTTGGCTGGTTGTGGTTGATGATGGATGGATGGATGGATGAATGAATGAATGGACGGACGGATGGATGGATGGATGGATAGAGAATGGGTATAAGAAGACTTATATAACTATGTATGTAGGTGCTTGTAGCAGTACGTTAAAGTGGGAAAAAGTAACATAGAGAATTGTAGTATGTGAGAAGAAGCGAGAATGATAACGCACGAAATACACATCCACCTTCACGACAGACAATGAATGATTAGAAAGGAAAGTGACTATTAACCATCAACTCTAGTGCACGTATTTCTTTCTTTCTTTCTTTCTTTCTTTCTTTCTTTCTTTCTTTCTTTCTTTCTTTCTGCTTTATCCTTCCATTCCTATCTTTCTTTCTCTCCTTTCCGCTTTGTTTCCTTTTGTTCTCAATTTCTGTGTATTGAATTTGTGATGTTGGCCCAGAGTCTACTAAAAACTTCGACTCTTGAATCTTGAATCTTGAATCTTTTTACCATTTCTTTGTCAGCCTCTATGTGTCTAGTTAGATTGATTGTCTATTTGATTATTTAGGAGTCTCTGTGTGTCCGGGTGACTGTCTGTCTCTCACCCAGAATCTCTACATTTTTTTTCTTTGACTGGTTGGCCCTATGTCTATCTCATACCTACCTCTTAGTCACTCTGTATGACTCTTTGGCTAGTTTGCTTGATGTCTGTTTTCAGATAAAGACTATTCACCAATCCCTCCCTATCCTCAACATCCTTGTGCTTTTCTGTCGTTTAATCTGCCATCTCAGTGTTGAAGATATGAAGATGCCAATAGCACCTGGCATAAAAAAAAATGCAATTTTGAATAGTCCCGAAAAAATAAGAAAACTGGCCATGGAGAGGGAGAAAGGGGTTGGATTTGGATTTTGAAGGTTTAGGAAGTTGCAAATACATTTGTAGACTCAGAATAGGTGAGGTCTAGCCACTCAAGTAAGTATAAACGTTGTGGTTATTGCTAGGTGGGTAAGGCTAACCATTTTACCGAATGAAAAGGCCTAAAATATTAGGTAGCCTGTTTCACTGCCTCAGTTCTCAAAATTGAATTAGGTATTTTCAGCTCCATCACGTGACCTGGGAAATCTTGCTCACACGTTGGTTTGTTTACATGCTCTGCTCATGTATGATTACTCGTCACTTATCAAAATATCCTAGCAATCCCTAGATCACGTGGTGTAACTGACCCGTCTGAAAATACCTCATTGGTTTAGGGGCATTTTTCTTTGTGTCAAAATTTGGAGGAAAGGCTAAACAACACGAGTGGAAAGTATTTTGGCTTGGGACGTCTGGATAAATTAATGAGAGGTGTGAAACATTATTTAGCCAGGAGTGAAAAAAAAAAATCAGCATCTTCATACCTGAGTGATGCCTTAGTCTTCCTCTTTCCCTTCTCCCCTCTGCAATCTCATCCCTTTTTTACCACAATCTTCCTCTTTCACATTAAGAGAAAGTAGGTTATTATTCTCACTCGTCTTTGACGTCAGTCGACATGTAATTATTTCGTTTTTGTCTAGCGCCACCACTGGCCATGAGGAAACATGACAAAAACATCCATACTTGCTCTAAGGTTTCAGTGAGGGCAGTAACCGGAAGAGAAATGAGATATCCCGGTTGGCGTTCACTCAACTGCGGGTTCTCTCATTCCCTTAATACCTCTGTAATTACATCTTTGACTTATGTAGGTTTAAATATATGTTCTGTTAGGATACTAATGTGTCTGTCTGCCTATCTGACTGTCTGTCCATTTTTTTTCATCTGTTAATTTGTCTGGATTTTTTTTTTTTTATTTTGTCCATATGTTTGCGTATGTACTGCCCAGTGATAGCTGTATGTCTATATTTTGTAACATTGTCGTAATGGAAATATACCTGTGAAATCTAAGATATGAAATCTGAACATCTTTAAGATGACCCTGCACTGCAAATTTCTTTGTGAAATAATGTCACTGGATAGTCTTATGTCTAGTCTTTTAATCGCAAAATATTTCTGTGGCTCCGAGGATTTGTTATTAAGCGATGTCGACTGTATGTAATTGGAGACGGCCTCTTTAAAGTACAATGCAACCTCACGACCTCATTTAAGGCAGTAATGCCCTGGCTATGAGTACAGTATTTTCTGCATCAAAAAGTACTCACGTACTTTTAGACCTTAGGCTGCAGGCACTAAGACCTGACATGTGGGTGCGCCGGAAAATGTAGATCATGTTTTTCAGCACTGCCGGCCCCAAGTATGACCAACAGAGAAAAATTCATTGGCCTGGAGGCTCGGCGTTCAGTCGAAACTGCATAGGACAACAGTGGACCTGTAGTGCACAACATCATTTATACAGGCCAGACCACCGGCCTTCTGATATGATATGTCTGACTCAAAGAACCAAGAAGAAGAGGAAGTAGAAGATGAGGAAGGAGAAGAAGAAGAAGAAAAAGAAGAAGAAGAAGAAGAAGAGGAAGAAGAAGAAGAAGAGGAAGAGGAAGAAGAAGAAGAAGAGAAAGAAAAATAAAAATAAGAAGAAGAAGCACAAGAAGAAGAAGAAAATAGGAAGAAGCGGAGGAAGAAGAAGAAGAAGAAGAAGAAGAAGAAGAAGAAGAAGAAGAAGAAGAAGAAGAAAGAGAAGAGGAAGAAGAAGAAGAAGAAGAAAAAAGAAGAAGAAGAAGAAGAAGAAAATCGAAATTGTGGACTGGTTCCTGGTATTCTTGTTTATAAAGACCTAATGTATTATTTCTGATTGACTTTGAAGCGATACGTCCATTGAACATTTCCATATGTCTTAAATGGCTTTGTACCGTCACTTCGAAAGAAGTTCGTGGAGCCGCATTGAAAATATTCCTATCTATCCAGTAGAGTAAGCTTAAGTGAAGATATCATATTGTACAACATAAAATATATTTAAAAGGGTCGAAGGAAACATTTTCAGTGCTATTATTCGGAAGAATTCGTCTTGGCCGAATTGCATTGTTACGCGTATTTTCATCTCCGTGGAGTAGGCTTCGAGCAGTTGTCGGCGAGTGGCGCTGTGACACAGTGAAATTGATCAATCAGCTGTGACTGGCGCTGCAGCACGGTGCTCTCGAACTTACGCATAAATAAATCAGGAAGCAGGAAAGCACTTTCCGTGAAGGGAATTGAACTCAGAATGATAAAAACCAAGGAATATGATTCAATGATGTAAAAAAATTATATATATTAAATTCTATTGACTGATATATCTTCTACCTCCGTGTTTATAAAGAGCACAACTCCTGTTATGGAATCATAATCAATGCAGATATTTCTAAGAACTCAGACTGCCTGCTGCGATATACGAAATATTCGCTTTCATTGGCTGATACACATCCTTTACTTCCTGGTATGTACGATTATGATATTGTCGACGGAATGAGAACGTAGACACACTCTATTATATGGCCTACATTTCGGTAATTCGCAGTCAGTAAAAAATGTAGCATATATAATAGAACTGTCTAGCCAAAAAATGAATGATTTCACTTGTTTTCTGAATACTTCAAAGACCCATTGCCAGTGGACGGAGACAGCAGACTTGCGTGCAAAGATTGACGGCTTTTGATTCGACATAACATTGGTAGAAGGGCGAGTAGGCTGTTATCTTGTAACCTGTTTCTGAGGGGGGAGGGGGGAGGAGTGAGAGATACGTCCCCAGTTTCGGTGAGTTGGGAGATGGGGGAATAGACTAGAAATTGTTGGTCTGAAAGCGGCCTTTGCAAGACTAAAATAACATGTTAAAAATGGTGTAAGGCAGCTCTAATCTTCGTCTTAGTTGAAGAAACTTTTCCCGAACTAGCTCCATGCCTGTTACGGCTGTTACTCACATCGATGTAACCTTGAGTGAGGTTACCAGTCCACCGCAGTCTCTCTCCCCCAGTCTAGCAGAGTTGGATTGAGGTTATACCAGCAGGATTCTAAATCCCCGTTTCCCTATCTTTTTATCATTGTTAACATAGCCTTATTATACCGGGCCCGGACGAGAGAAAACCCCAGCTATTGCTGCAAAAATGCCTCACCCGTAATATGCGCTTTCGTTTGAATTTTGTGCTTTGACAGTTTATACATCCGTGAAACCAAGCTGAAATAATCGTTTATTAGAGATGTGCGCTTGGACTTCACAACATACAGTGACAGACAGACAGCACGGCATAATAACCGGGGTACAACAAACAAACAAGACGCAAATGCAGCCGCGGATTAGTGAATGAAAAATAAACTTATGTAGAATTTAATCTACATTTTGGCCTTCTGTTAACAAGGGAAAAAAAATCAAGGCGGAATTCTGAATTCCCCCATTTTCCCATCTTCTTTATCCCAGCTATTGCGGCATAACTGCCTCGCCCGTAGTACGAGCTGTCGTCTGACCTGAGTGATTTGACAGCTCATAATGTGTCCGTGAGGCCAAGCTGAAACAATTGTTTGCGGTCTGCGCTTTGAATTCACAGCACACTTTGACTGACCCATGACAAAGCCTTTTTGTCAAGACTATCCCAAAGGTCAGACGACGTCATTCATCTGTTTGTGTCAGACGCTAGTCTGGCATGGCGCTGTTGACTACATTTTTGACCATAACAGAAGTGAGTGCAGATCGTGTTTGCCCGTCCCTAGTTTTTCTGCAAGCGGTCTTTTTTTCCCCAGTATGAAAAAAAAAGAAAAATCAGCATAATCTAAATGAAACTACTGCTCTTGTCTAAATACCTCACTTTGGAAATAACTGCACTCGGTTACAACGGCCAAATCTGGAAAATACTGCGCATCGTGTTATAACCGAGTTCTACTGTAACAGCCTAACTAGAAGTTTCTATGGACTTGCTTTACTTCCAGTAAGCTTAAATATTGCAGTCTGATGATGCACGAGCTCAGGGGCTAGCACAAATATCTTACAAAAAAAAAGCTCACAAACAGCTGACGCCAATCTTTTTGTATTTGAGAGCTTTGCGCATTGAAGATAGGATCTCTGACCATTGTAAGAATTCCACTAATGCATCCGTGCAGAATGCATCCTCGGGAACGTTCAACAAGCAGAGCTGTAGTAATGTTTACGATGGTAAGAGATCCCATCGTTAATGTGCAAGTTCTCCCCATTCTTATGATTATTGGCTTAATCTCTACGTTTTCAGGAGGCTATAATTATTATTCGTGGCTAGTGTCAAAACAAATAGCACCGGTTAATCCCACTTAATCACAATTGTGCTTTTGTTTATTCCTAGCGTTGCGATTAAACACGATCAACTGTTGTTTGAAATAAAGAGAGTTAGGGAGAGAGAGAGAGAGAGAGAAGGGAAACTGATTATTAAGTCTATTTTATTACCAAGACGCTCCAATTTTTATTAATTTCACCAGTGTTTACTAGCCTTGGGCGTAGAGAGACCCAGATCCCTAGGACCCTAGTCACAGCAAGAGAGGAAAGGATAAATGCCATGGCCCTGATGAAGAGTGAAGTCTGGGAGTAGTATTATGTCTAGACAACGGAGTTAACGTCACACAAGCCACAAAACAACAAACTGCGTTCTGTCCAGTGTTGCCAGACTTTGTTTCCAGCTGAAGCCAAATCGTGTACGAAAAAAAGAGCCAAAAAAGAGCCAAACCTATTCCGGAAAGGGCTTACTGGCATTAGGAATTAGCCTAGCCTGAGACACAAAATTTACTACTATTTGTTTCAGCATACAGTAGAACAACATGACATGAAATCATTGTTAAATGGAAACAGAGATCATCCTTTGATTTATGTTCATCACGCAATGATGACGGAAGCCCGATTACTTGAGATACCAGTTTGAGAGAAGCATAAAAACTTTTTGTACAGGAAATTGGTCAGTTTTAACCTGAAGTCCGTTGGAGCCAACAAGAACCAAAGAACCAGCCTATTATTTGGGAGTCAGGGGCCTTTTTAAAAGAGCCAAAAATGTGGTATTTGGCTCCGAAACAGCCAAGTCTGGCAACCCTGCTTCGAGACAACGGAAGTCAGGAGACTGGCATCTTATGCCTGTACGACTTCAGATATAATATGATTGTATCAACAGACTTTACCGTACTTCCTGCCGACGAGAGAAAATTGTAGCCGGGTTGGGGAGCTGGAAACCTACCGGTCTTCAGTGACAGCAATAGCTTAAGTAGTGTAAAAGTTGGTGGTTTTTTTTGGTCCTGAGAATCTAATTTACGCGAAACGTCGGAAATGGCATTTCTCGGGGATAAAATGACGAGCCCCGCATTATATATATATANATATATATATATATATATATCTTGTTGCAACGCAGCAGAAACTAGTGTATCGTATAACTCACACTTACAGCAGTTACGAGAGTATTGCAGTAATTTCAGTATCACCGCCGTGACTCAGAACAGTCCATGATCTAGTCCAGCGGTTCTACAACGAGAAATCGTGTAACCCCGACTGAGGCTTGCAGTGCACAAAGACTCAGCAAGGCATCCATAGGTCAGAATGAGAACCTTGTAACAAATTGGGGACAAATCGATGCCTTATCTTACACCAAACGCAGTATTCACACCATCTTTCTCGGTGTTACTTATCAATCTACCGAGAATATAGTTTTCCTCCAATAATTGATGCACTGCTTTCACCCAGAACTAAGACACGAGAAATTTATTTCACGTAACGAAATGGCAGGTCCTCACGACATCGAACGCATGTACTCGAACAGCGGATTGCTTATTGTTATACTCCAGTTACATGACACCAGTCTATCTACTAGAAATAGACGACCATTCCTCGGCTATTTGTGCACTGACTGCCGTGAAATTTTCACATATATTCTGCTTCTACAGAGATGTTCCTTGGTAAAAAAAATAGAGAGACTGCGTGACGGGTAGGATGAAATAGAGACCACAGCATGTAACCCGTCTATGGGAACTATAATAATATATAATTAAATATAATAATTTATAATTAAAAGTCAGATGTTTTGAAATATTGTAGATGATGGTCATACAGACGTTACTAATGCTTATGGTAGTTTTGTAAGTAGATTACGTCTGTACACATCGGAGGTTCTATCGTAGTAATCCAGTGGAAAATCACTTATATTTCTGAAGGCCTTTCGATGCAAAAATCGGATGAAACTAGACAATAACAAAACTAAATATTCGGCCGAGAGGCTTTCTTTGGGGATTAAAAATCTGTAAAGAAGGAGGTAAAGAAAATTCATGAAAATTTAGTTCTACATGTTTTTATTCCCGGAGAAGGCCCTTTTATGCTGAACATTTCGGTTTTGCTTTTCAGTGTCTCGACTCAACGGATTTTTAACTGTATGCTATTTGAACAACTTGCTTTCAACAGACAACACTCTGCATTGCAGAATTCCTGAGTAAGATTGTTTAACAAGGAGAAAGTTTATTTCGCCTAAACTGCGATCCGCTTGATCGAAACTTCCACTTAAGTACAACATTTTCAGATTCTTGCGTCCTTTATTTTATAAATTAAAGTCACCGTAAACCGCAACTCCTTTAAAAGTGAGTTGTTTTTTTCACTCTCCCAATGAGTTGGGATTAAATGGGATCATCTCCAACTGTAAGAATGCTGGAGAAAAGAGTCTTCGGCATAAAACCGCTATACGAATATCAGGATTAGTGAAGGACACATCACATTGATCAGAATTTTTTGTTGTTGTTCTTAAGGTGTCAGGAAAATAACTTCGTCACATCAAGCTATAAAGGCCAAAATGTAAACAAGCTTAAAAACTTAGTTTGCACTTTTAGATAATAATGGTCGATAAAGGTTTGTTCCTAGCCAGCCGCGGATCACAAAAACGTTCGTTAATTATTGCCGTAGACTATTTTCAGCTTTCCCTTTCTTCATATCACCTCTGTTTTCTTATTCTTCCCCATTATCCTCCTTCTCTCCTTCCTGTTCCTTTATTTTTTTCTCGTTTTTCTTTGCTTTCCTTGTCATTCCCAAATTTATCCACTCGCGATAGCAATTTCATGAATTGGTGAAATTCAGTCCTCCTCCTTCTCTCCTCTTCCTCTACCTTCTTGTGTTTTTCTTCCTCTTTCTCCTCTGTTTCAACCACTATTCTATATCTCTTTAACTTTCCACCGCAGTTTCATATATAATTGTATGAACTTCAGTGTGTGGAGGTTATTTTAGTCTGGTTGATGGAGTAAACAAGGTATAAACAGCTTCGTCTGTCTAATTCCAGAGAAAAGTATTAACTGGGATCAAGGAAGGGACCAGAAATAGGGCAGAGCAGAAACTGGAGCAGAAAAAGATAAGTAGGTCACTTCCTGGTCTGAGACACGTCTGCCATAGGCGGATCTTGGATTTTGCCACGGGGAGGGGGGTTGAGAAGTTTTGTGGAGGACGAGAATCATCTACCTTCTCCCCACTCTCAACTTCCTATAGAAATAATTGGTTTTCAGTATTTTAGCGATAGTGCAACCGAAATGAAATCTCTCGTGGGACGGGGGAATGGCGGCTGCTGGGGGCTAGACGCCCCTTCTCCTCTCTCTCTTTAATATGTCAACAATGTTAGCTAAATGGGGCATGTTTACCTTTGGTATTTGATTCATTTATATACATCACAGCCCCCTCCCCCTTTCCCCGCCCCAATTCCCCCTGCCCCACCTCTCAGCATTATAAACTACAGATACTGTCCTAAAAACGTTGTCGTGTTTTTATGTTTTTTTTAATGAATCCCATTTTTAAGCTTCAGGGACAAGGATCGTTAGTGCTTCACAGACTAATAAGTGTACATTATTTTTTGTAACACTTAAATCGTGTATATTTTTTTTGGTCTGAAAGTTTTTGAGAAGACAAGGCAGGAATGTCGGGATTCTCATCCTGCACGCCGCCAATACTTGTGCCTCGTGACGTCCAAAAGCGATATAGGCTAGCAGACGATTGGTCCAGACAATTTGCGCAAGCTTCTGCACCAATAGTCTGTAAGCTTTTCTCTCTTTATGACGTCATGGAGCAGTAATAATGGCAGCGTACGCAGGGTTAAAATCCCGACATTCCTGCAGTGATTTTTCAGAAGTGGTCAGGCGTAAGGGAAATGTACGCGGTTTTAAGTGTTCGAAAAAATAAAGGGAAATTTCTAGGCTGTGAGGCAAATATAAATCTCTTTTTCTTTAGTCTGTTCTTGAATAACTCTAGATTCTAAGTGCCCGGAAAGTGATGAGATTGGAGCTTCAGCAAAAAAAAAAAATCAAGAGTTTTAGTTTATAATAAGACTTCCATAAGTATTTATTTTTGCTAGGTACAAGGTTACTGTTTGGGTGGTAGAAATATTGGTAGTAATCAACAAGGAAACTAGAAAAAAAATTGGTAACATAATCTATATAGATATAATCAAGAGAATTTCCACGTAAAAATTCCCTTCCCTCACTTACTTGTGGTCACAAAAATCTCCATATCTAGGATCTATGGATCGTGGAAATTTAGAGAAATGTTTGGATTGAAGATCTCCAGAGGCCTTTTTGAAGTTTTAATAATGACATATCATGGCAAATCAGCAGAGAACAGCAATATTTAACATTTCAGAGAAAGCAGCTTTGAAACACAAAAAGGGCGTTTCCATTTGTCATCTGTATGTGTCATTTAAAATGCGTAAAACTAAATTCTGGAAGGAAGATGCAGAACCTCATGGTGTCCAACTGTCATTTACCCACGCTATTTTGGTATTGTGCTTTTAGCAGTTAACACTCTGCATTACGCGGTTCTCAAAGAAGCTTAACTCAGTATGAGGTATGGATCAAACAGGATCAGAGTTGCGCAACCTATGTCTCGTCAACTTTATATTTGTTACATAACAGCTGGATCAATAGATTCATGCAAGGGTTATCAACATTTCATGATCGGCGTACCCTTTAATACAATCAACCAGTTCCGCTTTCGCGTGTCTTAAGATCACTCAGCTGTCTTGGTTAAGTGAAGTGAGATCAGTGTTACTACTTAACTCATATACTTTGTTCATATTTAACTCCAGTTGCTCGTTGGAATATCGCAGAATAAGCTCAACAAATTGCAAGTTCCTCAAAATTCCAAGTTATGCCGCAAGGCTAAATCTAGTTCTGAATAAAGAAAGAGATCCGGCATTGTCTCTTCTTGGACCTTGCACTGGCGACCAATCGAACAATGATTTATTAAGTATTTTGCCTACGCTATGTTAGCGATATTCATCAGAGTATTTGACCAAACTCGTATACCATCACGTCAGCAAACGGGGTGGAGTGCAGTGCACTGGACCGCAGTGGAGTAGAGTGCAGTGGAATGCAAAGGAGCGGCATGGAATGATGAAATGAAGTGCAGTGGTATGGGATGGAGTTTTCAGGAATGGAGGAAATGAAGTGCAGTGCAGTGCAGTAGACTGGAAAAGTAAAAGATGTAAAAGAATAAGCATAATTTAACATAATACGCTATGTCATCGATGGACATAATTCATCACGGTATTGACCAAGCTGTTAACCTATGTACCATCACGCCAGCACAGCTGCGTTCCTCATCTGACCCCTCTCATCCAAAGAAAAAAAAATCCAAAAATATATCTGAAGACCATGGACGAAAGATCGTTCTCATGTTGTGGTAGTCCCAAACTTTGGGATTACTTCCCATCACATATTAGGGTGACGAAAGACCTTGCGCCTTTCAAACATCACTTGAAGACTCATCTGTTTACATTGTAAGGTTATGTTCTAGGTATTCAGCATGTCTTTTACTATTTTCTTTCACCGTTGAACACACAAGTTCATGTCAACATTTATCGAGACTGTTTTCGAGCTACATCTATTCTACTATTTTCTTTCATCGTTGAATATGTGTCTACATGTGAATATTTTTCACCAATATGTATAAATCTATATTTACTGTAAAACTCCGAGTTTACAGCTCTGCGGGATCGATCGTTATACAAATGATCATGTATTCATTATTTGTATTATTGTATTTGATACTTGTACACGCTTCGTGTACTTATTGGCATTTCTCTCTTATACTTTTTGGGATACACGCACGATCCTAAGCTGGGAACCGTGGGTCAGCATTAAGCAGTATCTTTTCTGTAACTGCATTTAGATCTAGATTTTATAGAAAGATCAAACCGACCTAGTCATTTTTAGCGTCTGAATTGTAGAGAGATAGAGAGGGATGATAAGAACAAGATTCTGGAGCAGCAATAAGTGGTACGGTTGACTCCGCTTAATCGCAATATTATTAAAATGGCAGAAATTGGAAATGCAATTTCTAAAGACACTAGATAATCGCAGCTGTTTTAAGTTGCAATTATTCCCATGGCTCGAAGAGCTGTAATTAAACGGACTCGATTGCACTTTGTAAGTTACATCCTTTTTGCCAAGTTCGTGTTATGATCTTTTTTTTGGAGCAGTCTCTGAGTTTTTATAATGTTATATTAAGTTTTTTTAGTGTGTGTGTGTGTGTGTGTGTGTGTGTGTGTGTGTGTGTGTGTGTGTGTGTGTGTGTGTGTGTGTGTGTGTGTCTGTGTGCGTGTCTGTGTCTGTGTGTCTGTGTCTGTTTCTATGTCTTTGTCTCTGTGTATTTGTACGTTTTCCCGTTGTTTCTCTCTGTCTTTACATCCGCCTGGCCTTTTCGTACTTGATGATTTTTATCTGATGTTGCTTGTTCGCTAGGTTTGTTTGTGTTTCTATTTGCCCATACATCCGTTTGTCACCTTGCACATAACTCTGCGGCCTGAGGCGTCGCACGTGGACTGCAAAGCTACTCTCTTGGGAAAATGCTTCTCTTTTTTCTGTTTCTTCCTCTTCCTTTTCATTTTCAGTGTTGGTGCACACAAATTCTCACGAGTGAGTGAGTGAGTGAGTGAGTGAGTGAGTGAGTGAGTGAGTGAGTGAGTGAGTGAGTCGCATAAAGTGGAATGGACTGAGACTGAAAAGAAATGGAGTGGATTGGATTGGATTGGATTGGAATCACATGGAGTGGAATAGAGTGGCGTGGAGTGGTGTGGTGTGGAATAGAGTGGAGTGGAGTGGAGTGGAGTGGAGTAGAGCAGAATCATTTGGAGTGGAACGGAGTGAAGTGGAGTGGATTGGAGTAGAGTGAAAAACATGGTTTAGTGCCGTGCAATGGACTGCAGTAGAGTGGGGTGTAGTGAAATGGAAAGAGGCGGAGTGGAATGGAGTGGAATGGAGTGGAGTGGAATGGAGTGGAGTGGAATGGAGTGGAGTGGAGTGGAGTGGAGTGGAGTGGAATGCAATGGAATGGGATGAAGGTGAGTGGAGAGAAGTGGGAGGAGTGGAGAAAATGTAGTGATATGGAACGAAGTGAAGCGTGTAAGTAGAATAAACTGGAGCAAAAATGGAGTGGAGTGGAAAAGAATAGAGTGCAGTGGAATGGAATGGAGTGGAGTGGAGGAGTGGAGTGAGGTGGACCGGGGTGGAGTGCAATGGAATGAGGTGGAGTTGAGTGGAGTGGAGTGCACTGGAATGGAGTGGAGTGGACCAAAAAAGTAAAAGCTGTAAAGAAGGTAGCATGACTTAACATAAAATAGTAAAGCTAAAAGGTACAGAGATCGTTTGAAGATGCGTCGGGAAGAGATCGCTGCGCGATACAAATTTATCCTCTTTTATTCTATTAACTCTTCATCCCAGAAACGTTAGCGGTAACTGATTGGTCCAGCTTAGTTGTCACGTCTGGTGTGGACGGTTAATGGAAATGAAAAGAGTGCTTCGCTTAGAATCGCCTGGCTACAGCTTAGTAGCTCTCTCGTTTTGGTATTGGTTCGCATATATAGAGGAAGAGAAACAGGAATCAGGAAACATGAAACAGGAAAGTTTATTTTAATCAATTATCCAGCATGAGAAAGAAAAATTGGTTCACCACAGACACTAGCGACCAGATTTCAAGTGACAACAAGAATAACAATAACAAGATACAAGAGCATCGATAAATTCAATGAAAACAATATTTAAACAACAATTAAACACTAGAGAGGGAGAGAGAGAGAGATAGAGAGAAAGAGAGAGATGGAGGGTGGATAGAAAGAACACTCACTGAGAATACAAGGATATTTAATAAACAGATCGGTTAAACATGACCACGCAGTGTCCACAATCAAATTAGGTTTACTATTAATTTGAAATGTCGATAGTTTGAAAAATAAAAGGAAACAAGAGAGATAAAGAAACTAGGAGAGAAAGAGAAGAGAGGGAGAGAGAGAGAAGAAAGAAAGAAAGAAAGAAAGAAAGAAAGAAAGAAAGAAAGAAAGAAAGAAAGAACCCAGGAGAAGATAAAGCTAAAAAAAAATTGTGAAGCCGCTATTCAGTAGCATCGACTCTATTTATTGTTCTGAGTCCGAAACAGCAAACAATAACACCACCATCAACAACAACAACAACAACAACAATAACAACAACAACAACAACATCAACAACAACGACAACAACAAAAATACCGCGAAAAACATACATTGCTTGGGCATACGGCAATGATATATAGCAGAAGAAAGAGAGCGATTGATAAAGACTTTGGGACAGGCCGGGTGGCTGAATGCATACGGCATTGGACTTAAGATAACAACACAAAAGTCTTGGGTTCAATTACCAACCCAGGTCAAGTCTTGGGATACCATTTCATTCACATTTTCCTCGGTCCACCCGTCTTTTAAAATGGGCACCAGGCTGTAGGCAGTGAAGATATGTTCAAAATGCTTATGAGTAGCCCCCATATAAATGGCAGTGTCACTGAATGCCCCAAGAAGTTGAACAACATCGTGATTGACTAGGCCTGCTGGGGTAATGAAAATGTGAAGCTGTTCAAGTAGGCATGGCCTGGACACGAGATCTATACCTTTTTATTATTGCCATTATTATTATTCTCAGAAACTGAACACTGTCAGCTGTCGAATTTGTGTGTTCCACTCCCACGGTAGGCGGGTTACGTAATAGTGTCCTTGGAAAAGACATTTCACTCCCATTTCCCCCATTCGACTCAGGTGTAAATGAGTACCTGACTCTAGAGCTGAAGGACCAGGGTGCTGCACAGCGGTCGACCAGCAATGACTTTGTTATGTGTTTTATTTGTAATGTTATGTATTTACATGCATGGTGTGTACTGCTGTATGTGTTCATATTATGAAAGGGGTGTATAATATTGTATGACATTGTAAAGCTTTGTTCCTGCGGGATAAATAAAAGTCCTAGTCCTATTTTCACTTATTCTTTAACTTCCCGCTCTGTTACTCTCTCATAGTTTTTATAGTTTCTGAGACAGCCAACCGTTTATGCGCCACTGATTAATTAATTGATGAAAACAAACCACAGTGGACTTATTTTTCCTCTTCGCTTCTCTTCTCTTGTAACACTATATCTCTTGCCATACAGCCGTTCCCCATTAAACGGCAGAATATAATATATAAGCCAGGCAATGTGAGAAGGAGAAGGAAGAGAAAATTGTGGCGAGTGGCTGGCGAGGACAGCTGCTGATAGCAACCAGTCGACTTCCTGGTTCGAGCGTTGTCAACATTCCAGATACTACATTATGAGAAAGGTCATAGGGTCCCAGACACCTGCCGGCAAGTTCGTTCACCTGTTATTTTGTTAGGAGAAGCTGTGGATTTGAGCCTGAGGGTACGCGGGAATGCCACTCCCGATTTTGCTTTTTCTGAGAACAGGCGCCAAAGTTTTACCATATGCATTTATTCAATTTCACCAAGTATCTAATTTTCGCTTTTATCTAAACTTCAGACAGAAACTGTAATAGTAGGAAATAGAAATAGATGCTCCGAAATATAAGCCATACGTGGGAAGAATGTCATTCCGAAAGCAAGTTAAATGGAAGAATACCACATCTTATTTTATGTTCAAAAGCACAAATTTTAATTTAAAGAAGAGTTAACCTCACTTAGATTAGGGTTAAGTTGTTTGCTTTTTTTTTAAATTTAAAGACGACCTAAGATATCTCTTTATGCATAGAGATGTCCCTCAATTTTTTTTTTCTGGTGACTTTGTCTCCCTGCATGACCTCTCTTCCTACAGAACCAGACAATTTGTTTTAAACTTACCTTTTTAGTGCGCTAAAAACTGCACTGCCACCGATTGCCAGAGTGTGGCTAACCCGATTTTTTAATTTCTGTTTTTGCAACATTAAATAATGCTTTTGATAGATCTTTCTTTTTTTTTTTTCGTTTTTTCATCTTTCTAGATCACTTCGATCACTACCTTTTTTTTTTTTTTCCACCAGATTTTCGTAAAATTTTCATTTCCCTCATCAAATCACCAGACTCAGGTCGACTGCACCAGATCTGATGGAAAAATCGTTGAGACTGGCAAACCCTGAGACTGTTAGTTGGTTGCGGAAGCGAACGGAATTCCACTGGACACAGGCCATCAATAATTTTGTGATCTCCACTGCGCAAGACACCGCAGCCAGCCAATAGGGAACTTAGTGCTCGTAATTGCTGCTGCTGCTGCTGCTGTTGTTATTGTTATGGTCGTTGAAGATATTAATGATGATGATGATAAAATGATTATGACACTGGCGTCGAGGTCGCCGTTGCCTCGTGACTAATAATTACTGAATAACGTGACACCTCTGCGAGCACAGTGCCATCTGCAGATAAAAGCGTCGTATATCCCAAGAGTTTTAAATGACATATAAGTCCTTTTTCGTTTGTTTTTTTTTTTTAACTTGGTCATAATCAGTGGATTTATAAGTGTTAATATTCAGGAATTATTTATTTATTTATTCTATAGGGTCTTCTTTTTATAATGCTGTACAATGTGTACATTTCATACATGATAAATGCATAATTATACAAAAGCAGAGATTATATACTCAATTTTTCTAATATATCATAAACAAAATTTGTTACAAATGCTCCATTTAGTATATTAATATATGGTTTGGGGTTATAGGTAGGGTTAGGGAATGACAACTACACATGAGAGAGTTATATCGATAATGATGTCCCACGGCCGCTTTGTCTGCCTTAAACCTAACCCTGACCATAACCCTAACCCTAAATCCAAGCACCAGGAGCGAGGGTCCCTGGATATTGCCTTAACAGTAAAGCAGAGCTCCGCTTGTTTGGTTCCCGCTCGAAAGAGGGCAGTCCTATGCAAAGGAAGTGTCAGTCCTCACGTAAACATTGTCCGCGACTAATGCAGAAGGGCTAGAAAATAATACACTGATTTGTAAGTGGTGTTTGCTATATTTATATTTTTTGCCTCATTCATTATCACACATACCACCGTTGATTCCTGCCACATCCTCTGCCGACACAAGGCCGTTGATAAAAAGTCACGCTAACAGATTGAAACTGTAGATGGTTACAGCCGTTTTGCTGAGCTCTCACTTCCGGTCATCGCAAAAGATGTCACATTTTTAAACGACGTCAAGATACGTCCCCATCGTGAGTAGCGCGCAGCAACCAAACACCTGGATGTAAGAGTATTACGTCAGCCATGCTCACAGAAACGTGACAATTGTAGATATTTGTGGATGAAATTACCAAGTTGAGAGTTCAGTGTACCGTTTATTAAATGCAATTACACGATTGTAGGGAACGAAAGGGAGGTAGGGTGACATATCTCCTTGACAGCTAATTTCTGTGGCCCTGTTGTCAGAAAATGCGCAGGTGATGGGGCTGAAATGAAACTGATAAAAGAGCGCTTTGATTAAACTTGGTATTAGAGAGCTTTCATTTTCAAGAACGGATCTCTTAAGGAGTGTCATTAATCTCGTACAAATGTGTGTAAAGTCGGTTTCCTGAATTCACCTTCCAATTATAGATTATTAAGTAACTGGGGAATAAGGATAAAAAAAAGACTTGGAAGACTGAGAAAGAAACATCGGATTTCATACCTCTGTACCGATGTTTTATTTCAGCCCCGCGGACTTCTTCTTTGGTTTAATCACATACTGACAATCCAACAGGCAGTGTGTGTCAAATATGCATTATTAAGTACTAGGCTGTAAGTTTGTCCACCTAGATCCATCTGATTTAATTTCTTACATTACTTTGTACACGTTTTCTTTTTGCTGCGTCGTTTGCTCATTTGTACGATTGTACAGGAGCAATATAGTGCATTGAATTGAACCGGCGTTCCTGGTGTAACAATAATACTACAACTGTTATGAACTGAATGCGAAATTCACATCTCTGACTCACGTCCGTAAGATGTAATAGGACCGTAACACCAGGATATTGTCACATGCGCATGCTAACTTCTGCAGTAACGGTTCGTAAGAGATCCGGGTCTGAGATAACAGCTCTCTATTAGGCTAGATACTCGTGGGAAATGGTTATTATGGTGGTTATAGTAATAGTCCTAAACTTCCTCTTTACATGAAATTCACGATGTGTGAAGTCAGTGTTGAAACCTTAATGAAGAATTCTGGTCACGGAATACGCTACTGATGAATCAGGAAGCTGCACTCTTTAACTTCCTTGAAACATTTAAACATACATTTTAAATGAATCGAGGAATATGATTGGCCGGTGCGATCAGAAACAGTGGCTTGTATTGGCTGAGACATCCTTCACTTCCGTGTTTATGAGCACATTATTCAGGAGACATCAAAATCATAACAGAATTTAACGAGGAATCTGACTGACGGCTGCGATTTTAAGGTCTAGTTTTCACTGGCTGCCTCAGATGTGTTGTTTCCGGGTTTATTTATGAATCCATTATGGTAAAGTTCGAGAAAGAGGACGCTTCTGTCATTGGTCAAGTTTAAGATATTTGCACTCACCTCACGTGCCAGTCAATTGACCCCATTTAGTCACAACTGCTAGGAAAGCCTCGAAAAGGCTGCTAACTGGCAGGGGTTGCGATTAAGAGGAATGCTTTTGCTATTATACAAATATGTTGTTGTTAAGAAAAAAAATGTTCGGTACAGCGACAACTGTGAATAAACGAACTGCGAGTAAGCAACATCGACCTTGCCAAATTTCCCACGGTGTCTTCTCAGAAACTGTTAGGCGACAGGAAAAAAATATACGCACTTTAAATTTTATGCTAAAATATGTGAACTCATTAGACTGTAAAGCAAAAAAAGAAGCCCTGTCCTTTCATACTCAGGCACCTTCTCGCACAACACTGACAAATGCTGTCCACTTCACAGAGTCACAAAATTATAGTAGTATACGAAATATAATACAATAGCCCAGAAATCTAGAAGTGGATTGATAAAACCATTGATATCCCCAAGAAGAATTTCTTTAAGTTTTGAAATACAAGCTCACATCGTGCTGGGCCTTAGATAAAAGATTATTAAAATAATTTTTTGGCCGTACCGGAATTTCCATCCAGAATATCGATTTCTCATATAAGTTACAAACGCGTGACTTTAATAGGTAGCATGCATAATTTTAAACTACGGAGCATTTTACCGCATAAAACAGAAGGTCAGTGCGTGGAAGTGTGTACAGAGATGTGTTTGCAACAGGTCTTCGAGCAATGCAGGGGTCCACACAAAACAAAGCTTGCATGTAAACTCGGCGCATGAAAACATCACCATTGCAGGTCAGGACTTAGTCTAGTCTAGTGACAAAGAAAAAGGAGAAAGTAACAATGCCACCTCTAATTTGTGCTACAAATTTGCAATTGTAAGCCATTTTTATTGTAATTTAAATCAATACTATTGAAGGACAAAACAAACAAACAAACAAAAAAAAACGCCAGCAAAGAGCTAAACTATATTTGGTAATCACGTGAATATGGGCAATCCTATTTCTGTTCAGGGTCATATATTTTATGGTGACTTTGAGAACTCCTCACTAAGTATTTAGCACTATACTAGTGAAGACTTTGGCTTCTCTTTCCACTCACCGTTTTTTTTTTTTCATCCTTCTGCCTCTAAGTTTATGGTGTAAACTTCCATATTGCTTCTTCATATATATTTATTTCATTTGAATGGAAATTTTCTCTCTCTCTCTCTCTCTCTTTCTTTCTTTCTTTCTCTCTCTCTCTCTCTCACACACACACACACACACACACACACACACACACACACACACACACACACACACACACATACACATGTATACACACACACACACACATGTACACACACACACATGCAAACAAACATAAATACACATAAACACACACACACAAACAAATACACACACACACACACACACATACACACACACAAACATAAACACACAAACAGAAACAAACACGTACACACATATACACATAAATACACACACACAAACAGATACACACACACAACACACACACACACATACACACTAATAATTTTTCTAACATCTAACACAATATATGCTTTTGTTTCAAGTGTATTTTTTTTTCAAAATGTGTGACATATGAGAACTTGATCTGACTATCATATCTGTGACTATCAGAAAAATTACTTTAACTTTGCTATAAATTGCTATGAACACTACTAAGGGTGCATTCGGTATCCGTGCACTAGCTATTCTTAAGATTCTAAGAGATCCCACCGTTAATGCGCAAGCTCTCAATCTTTTTTGTTCCCTTAGCGCGACGGCAAAGAAAGGTAAAACTCGGTCAACGATCGCTAGCGACGTAGTTTTCATGGCTGTCTAGTCTACCCCTTCAGGTATGACGAGTCGTAGCATGAAATTCTACCGTATGCAATAATTAGGGAAGTTGGTTAATATTGTATGTAACTTGTGCGACAAATGTATCCAGCATGGCTAGATTTGCAAAGCCATCAGAGCTTGACGATTCTGAGAAAAGACTTTGCACATTTAAAAAATGTGATGGCTGTGTTCTCTTGAGGTTGCAGGAGCCAAATTGTAAAAGCCTCTTTAAGCCATTTAATAAAAATTTCTTCTCGAATCACAGGAACGTTCCGCGATGGCCAAGACTAGTCTGCAAGTCTGGTGCCACCACTGTGCTCAAATTATATACTGTTTACGGTGGGGGTCCTTTGGTTACATTTTTCACAATTTTAAGTCACATGAAAATGGGTTAAAAATTTGGCCTTCTTTTGCAGATCACAGGTCCGCACAAATGAAATCCGCTGAAGCATTGGGAAACACTGCCTGCAACAATTATTTTCTTAGCAAATTCAAAATTGAATTTCACCACTTTTGCGGTGTGGTTTCCTGTTATATGATTATTTCTACACAATAATAATACTCTGCTATTATCGACTCGGATAGTCCATTTTTTTAAAACCAATTAGGCTCCTGCAACTTATGGTCCATGGTAATGTCGCGAACCTTTGATTACAATAGATGGCAAGGTCGTGTACTCTTGTAGCTCCACTTAAGTATAGATGACCATGTCAATGTTAATCAAAACACAGTGATCTGAGCTTCACACTTTAGGAGGAGGAAGAAGGGGATAAGTCAGCTACCCAACGAGAAAATAAACCTGGATATCTTGAAACTGTTTTTGTTCTTGCTTGACAATTGTGATAATAAAAATAATTATGTCGCGTGAATGAGGATATAAAAAATAAATATATCTCATAAACCGCCATTGTTACTGGCGCTATATATAACTGATATTTTCATTAATTTTTTATTACAATGTATTGTTTTCGAAATGTATATGTACCATTGATACTTCCTCTTTCATTGTTTATTTGTATTTGATGTTTTCACTGTTCTGTTGAAGATTTCTACAAGATTTAAATAAACGATTGTAATTGTTAATATAGTGATTCTTGATTTCAAAAAAAACTAATTTGGAGAAGGGTCTACAAGTCTGACTTTTCCTCTCTTTCTCTCCTCTTCAAACTTTTTACTCTCTCATCTCTCTAACCCTCGCTCTGTGTGTGTGTGTGTATGTGTGTGTGTGTGTGTGTGTGTGTGTGTGTGTGTGTGTGTGTGTGTGTGTGTGTGNTCCAGTCATCTCGTCATAGCCTAGTTAGAAAGGTCATGAGCCAACCCGCCATACAACGCTCTGTGTGTGTGTGTGTGTGTGTGTGTGTGTGTGTGTGTGTGTGTGTGTGTGTGTAGTGTGTTGTGTGTGTATATGTGTGAATAAGGAGATGGAGAGAAAGACAGAGAAAGAAAGAGAGAGAGAGAGAGAGAGATCATCACTTCAGGTGTGAATATTGTGAGCCCATGAAGTGACGACATATATTAGACCTTCAGAGTTTTCTTCGTTATTCACTTAAAACTTCACCACCTTACACTGGGCTTTGAGAAGCTATGTGCAGTGGAATTGATCCTCTTAATGCCGGGGAAAGAAAGAGGTTAATACTCTGAGCTACCTCTACCACCACCACCCCCCTCCTTTCCCTCAGCACATTTTTTTATTTGGTTTTGTAATGCTCTTTTTTCCGTATCTGCTTAGGTGTTATAAAGTTTCTCAGATTTACATGCATAGACACAATGAGGGAGTAATGTACCATGCAGTAACAGAACGAGGGAGGAACATCGGAATGGCCTAGGAGGTGAGAAGATAGAAGGGGGAAGCCCTACTCCTTCAAAGCATTTGTTCTCCATTCCAACCTCCCGTCCAAATCCCCCCCCCCCCNAAATCGCTGCCCCACTTTCACAAAGTTACGTCAATGAAGAAAATATAAAAACGAATTCTGCGTCATACTTTTTTTCTGACCTCTAGAGGTTTAATGCAGTCCAAGCTAACGCTTTCTGTTGAAGATTACTAAGTTGTGTGTTCTGGCAGGGTCGCCCCAACCTCGTAAACAAAATAAGACCAGTTTGGAATCAAAGAATCCCAGCGACGGGATGTTTATTAATGTGACTACGGTTGTACCTCTGCAGCCTAGGAACTTCCTGGTCTACTCTTTGACCAATCGGATGGCTTGATTTGATCAGGTGATCGTGAATCTCATCTCTACAGGGGCTCATCTCCTTTAAATGACGCGAAAATAAGGCTGTAATGCACGATGTCTTGATCGTAGAACTGGGTAATAAACGGAAGATAATGGCTTGCTATCCGCTTGGGGGTTCATTACATAATAATTTTGAGCGAGTCAAGCTAATGAAAAATAATTGCCTGTAAACAAAATCAGCTTCCTCATTCCTCACGTCAGACTGCTCCTTACGTTGCTCTTCCTTTTCATCCATCTTTCTTTCTTTACTTCCTTGTTGTTTTCTTTCTTTCTTTCGTTCTTTTTTTTTCTTTCGTTCGTTCTCTCTTCTTTTCTTTCTTTCTTTCTTTTTTCCTTTCTTTCTTTCTTTCTTTCTTTCTTTCTTTCTTTCTTCGTATCGTTGTATTCGAATGACGGGGATACACTGTCAGTAATGTTGATAAGTGGGTCAGGTCAACTGAGTTAACATTGGCTAGGTTGAGGGTTCTGTTCGGGTTGACAGTTTACTCTCTTACCATCGCAAACGGACCGTTTAATCATGCAACGGTTAGCCAGTTCTATTCTATTTCACCATCCCATCGTCACCCATCCGCAAAAAACTTGGGTCTAATCCAGTTTATTCCCAGACAGAGAGTGCAGATAATTTAGCCAATAGTATCTTTCTCAATAAAATTTCCAGAGCTACTCCAACTTCTTCTTCTTCTTCTTCTGCTGCTTCTTCTTCTTCTTCTGCTTCTTCTGCTTCTTCTTCTTCTCCCTTTTTCTTCTTCTTTTCTTCTTCTTCTCTTCTTCTTCTTCTCCTTCTTCTTCTTCTTTTTCTTCGTCTTCTTCTTTATCGTTTTCATCATCTTCTTCTTCTTCTTCTTCCTCCTCTCTTCTTCTTCTTCTTCTTCTTCTTCTCCCCCTCCTCCTTCTTGTCCTCCTTTCTTCTTCTTCTCCTTCCTCTTCTTCTTACTCTTCGTCTGGGTTCCTTGTTTTGCCTTCGGCCTGGCTGTGTAGGTGAAACTGAAAAGTCCTCTGCAGGTCTGAGAGGATCCCCTACAGCTTGGAACTGAGTCAGGTACCTCTGGGCAAATCATCTCTCGGACAGACAGGTCATCAGGTTACACACGCACATTAGTTTTAAGGTTACTTGAACTGGACTTAAAAGGAAGGGTGATCATTCTATCACGTACTTTTTTTTCTCCCTCTCAGGGGCCCAATGACCTTATCTGTGGCCTGTTCTAATGCATCTGTCACTTCCCTGGTCAGTTTAGATTAAATTAAAGCAGCACTATTTCGGGTCAGAGGTTTGAAAAGATAGGGGCTGCCATTGAGCTAACCCCCTGTTCTCTTGAAAGAGCCTGAGGCCTCAAGTGGCTTTTCATGGGGGTGGGTCAGACTAGGAAACACAGCAAAAGACTTTACTTGTCATGAGCTATTAAAAGCATTGTATTTATATTAGATCAGATACATATCTCTATTCCTGCATGGTGAGTGGAAATAGCCAACGAAAATTAGGGCTGGAGTGAAGGCAATCGACAGTACATAGTAAAATAGAGCAAAAATATTTGAGCGTGTGTAACTATTAGGCTTACCTATATTGCTCCTGGCGGCAGGTACTGGCGGCAGGTACTGGCGGCAGGTACATCCGGGCCTCTCTGCTTTTTCCATGTGGTGTAGCTGGATCTTGAGCATACTGTTGCCTGTCCTCAACCTAAATATGGATCTCTGGTCAGCTCGATCTAGCGAAATACATCCCGAGTTACATAGACCACATCGACTAAGTAATCTATTGCTCGTGTCATCTATTGCTAAAACGTGTTAAAACTTAGTAAACTTGTTGTCGATGAAGTATATCCACTCATTACATTGTGAGGATCACGCAAGTTGCTGTGAATGTCTAGAAATTCTGTTAGGGTTGACAATTTACTCCCTTACCTTTGCAAAACGGGCTATTTTACTTTCCACCGTTTTACTAGTTCAGACTTACAGTTTGACAGCTAATGTGAGGCCAAAAAAGGGAAATCCCTACATGTATGAATTTATGAAACGTGAGAAAAAATTCTGAACAAGAATAATGTGGCTTATATAGGACCCGCCCTTGCGACTTCACACCTCTCTTGCCCCCAGCAAACTGATCACGTTTTAGGAATCTCTCCTGGGGAGTCATCATTGTAACTGCCCTCTACAGGTTCTAAATGCCATAGATATACTATATTTAGCTAATTATGATACATTAACAGGCGCTGATTGCCATAAATGTACTATATTTAGCCAAAGAAATACTATATTTAGCTAACTGTGACACATTAAAATTTATAGGCGCTGACTGCCATTAATGCACTATAGTATTTAGCAAATTATGGTCCATCTAAGCTGATCGCTATCATTCTGAGAATATTTTCCACTGCCTGTAGGATACAGAAGCCTAATCCAATTTCCCTCTTTGAGCCAGTAAACTGTTTTCTCTACTGACACTTACAAGAAATTCCGCAATCTCTAAGTCTTCTTTAATAGTTTGCAGAATTCAGTGAGCTTATTAGAAATTATGTTTAAATTGTAGGTCTTTCATTTCGTTTTCGAGATTTAAATAGATACCTCGAAAGACGTAAACAAGCTAACTAGTTTCTTCAACAAGTGTTCCGGACAGAAGGCCACACTGAAACCGAAGTTAATGACCCAACTTCAAGTTTAGTTTACAAAATCAGGAGAGAATGTAAACTAATTAGCAGGCAGGTTTACAAATCTAGAGCCCATTCTCCTTAATCTGTCCACAGGGCAGATTTTTTACTGTTCAAACCCTCCAATAAGGAGTCTCTAACCCATAGCCAGGTTTTATTTTACAGAGGATGGACAAGGAAAAAGTGACTTTTTGTGCCCAGCCGCTTCGAAAAGCTAAAGGATTATCAGATCGCAAGCTTGGCAGTTGGCAGTGATTCCGAGACGTATGCAGGGTTGAACACATGAGGGTGTCAGATTTGTGAAAATCTGCAAAAGAAACAAAAACATAGATCCCCCCCCCCCNCCCCCCAAATCCTTTCCGCCCCATTTTATTCGTGTCAACCATAAGTGTACCAATATATCCTTTAAATATTGGTGGTCGCTTAACAAAACAAGTCTAGCAACAGTGTCATATTAGATGAATACAGGGTTCTTCACAAATAAAGTAGGAACGGAAAGTTTTTGAGCATGACGACATGACCAGAATTAACTGCTGCCTTCCTTAAATAAAACGTAGTCCTCTCAGAGCATATCTTTGTGAGTAGTTCTCATAAAATGAAGACTGTCATGTCTTGGTTTGTGTGTTTGTGTGTTCGACTCCCGGGCCGGGAGGTTAACGTTGCGGTGTCCTAAGTTTGAATGAGTACCTGGCATTCGATGGTTTGTACTGCTATTATGTTCCCCACTGACAATGATCATACTGTGATCGTCAAAGATCTCTTCACTTTTCTAACGGCTTCAGTGACTTGCGTAGCTCTCCAGTGGCCGTATGCACAATCTATACGTTAATTAGCGTCCTGCGTTAACTAAGTGAACACTACTAATGTTTAAAGAGTTTCCCGTGGTTACCGCAATGCGTTAACTAACATAATGACTATGCATACGGCCACAGATCGTGAACGCTATTTTAAAACCCCCTCCCCG
>JAWQUT010000023.1:1511074-1537341 GCA_033807755.1 Ellobium chinense
CCCCCCCCCCCCCCAAAAAAAAAAAAGATAAAAAAATATTTGTCACATGGGATAATGTTACTGCTAATGGTCTATATTTTGCAAATCATTTTTCTTTCCCTCCCAGAAACCTGACCTACTGCATTTGTTCTTTCTGTGATCACTTACTGCTCAATCAAAGCAGAACTATTTCGGGTCAGGGGTTCGAAATAGAGGCAGGGCCTGCCAATGATCTACCCTGGAATGATGTACCTTTGTACCCTAGAAATAGTCTGAGACCTCATCTGGGTGTTGATGGGGATGGGTCTACTAAGAGAATTTCTTCGTTTAACCCACCCATTTTCATGAGTGACACAGCGAAAACAAAATTACTTGTCTTGGGTTATTAAAAGTAATTTAATTTTAAGCTCAGATGCTCAGTTCTATTTGAGGTCAGTGGGAATGACCAACGAAACTTAGGATTTGGATGAAAGCAGTCGGCAATACATAGTATAATGTACAGTGAAACCAATATTTGGATGTTTGTAATCTTATCGATATTTATGGCACAAAGTTTAGACCAGGAAAATTATGGTACTGAGTCTAGACCTGGATAATTATGACACTAAGTCTAGACCTGGTTAATTATGGCCTGAGTTTGTACCTGGATAAACTGAGTTTAGACTGGTGAACCAAAAGAAGACACGAGAGAAACCTGTTTGAAAAGTTCGTCTTAACCTACAGACATGTCTGCATTCGACATGTTTATCCGGCTGATTTTATTGAAAAGACTGCCATGAGCTCAGCACATGTACACTGTACCGTATTTGACGGGCCCAATGAACATAGAGGGCAAAGTTCATGGAAAATGGTTCCTTCGTCCGAGGTACAAAGTATTCAGGCGTGAACTGTGGCGCTTTCGTGTGCACTTTCATCCCGCCGCTTATAATTTTGAGGTCACTGCGGTTGGACTTTACAAGGTAGAGTGATCTATTTATCACATCATTTTTCCCCCCTCCCAAGGGCCCAGTGACCTTAGCTGTGGCCTGTTCTAATGCATTTTTCTCTTTCCTGGCCAGTTTAGGTTAAATGAGGTATTTTCAGACGGGTCAGTTACACCACGTGATCTAGGGATTGCTAGGCTATTTTGGTAAATGACGAGTAATCATACATAAGCAGATCATGTAAACAAACCAACGTGTGAGCAAGATTTCCTAGGTGGAGCTGAAAATACCTAATTGAAGCAGCACTGTTTCGGATCAGAGGTTTGAAAAGATAGGGGCTGCCAATGAGTTAACCATCTGTTCTCTTGAAATAGCCTGAGGCCTCTAGTGGCTTTTCATGAATTCATGACGGTGGGTCAAACGAGGAGATACGGCAGAAAACTTTACTTGTTATAGGCTATTAAAAGTAATGTATTTTTTTTTAGATCAGATTCTTATCTCCATTACTGGTGAATGGGAATAGCCAACGAAAATTAGAGCTGGAATGTCGACAGTTGACAGTATATAGTAGAATATAGTAAAAAGATTTGGGATGTGTAACCTTATGGCTCAGATTTGGCCTTTTGATATTCCGCGAGTCTGCAGTCCCCACGATTTATAATAGCACCGCCTATTATGACCATTATGACTAATGTTACGGCCTTTTACAAACCACATACCAGTGCGTCATGGTAGCATGGAGTCAAGCTAAGTACACCACAGTCTGGTTTCAGCGACAACAGTCAAAGTGCTAGACAATGGCCATCTGTAACAAACATCTTCTTGGTAAATTTGTATGTATATATTAAATTGTTATGTTATATTAAACTGTATGTTATCCAGTCCACAGTATTACTGCACCCGCAGGGCTCATGTGACCGTACTACTTATGTTTAGATTATGTGGGCAGTGTACCTTAGTTTGTCACAAGATAATTGTGTGGGTGGATTGTTTTTAACGTCATAGGATGTGCTTACTTCCATATGCCGAGGTCTAGCCTTCTTTTCATACTGTTTAAAAATAACACGCCATGTTAATCTTAGCTATCAGTAACAATTCCTTATTACGTGCGTGATGTTTGGCAGAGGTAATAGTTACGAACAACATTCAGAGCATATTTGCCAAGAAGTCAGTAGACAAAACGAGAGGAAGAGCAAATGAAAATCGTGACTGTGAAGAGTCGATGTGACTTTTTTGACCCAGCACTTCTCGGCATCCATCAGAAAATAAGACAAACTCCACTGTTTTGGCCAGCTGGGTTTTGGAGGTTGTATTCAGAAAAATGACCATGTTTCCTCTGTTTATGTCATCTCCTTCTCTCCGGCGTTTATTCGTAACTTCATTCCCACTTTGTAAGTCTTCTCTCTCCCTTTCTAGTGGTCCTCACCAGTTCTTTATCAAAACTCAGTGAAACCGCCTTTGGTAAGTTTTCTTACCTTCACCTTTCCAATTCCTGAGCATATTCTTATGGTTCCATTTTCTTTATGTGGTTGTCTTTTACCATTACATTGCCATGATTCTAAGTCCTAACTGACGAAGGCTAGGGCCGAAATCGTTTTGTGCTTTAACCTGTAAATTAGTAATCTTTATTAATACATTCCTGGGAGCAGAGGTAGAGCTTTTAAAGTTGTCTATTTTACTTTTGATAATGATGATGATGATGATGATGATGATTATGATGAAGATGGTGTGTGTTCGTGTCATTATTTTATGTTCCCTGATGAAGAACACACGTCTGAAAATTTGGAACTTTATTAAATTTTTTCATGCCACAGTGTTGAGAATTTTCTATATATTTGAAAATGACGATGATGATGATGGTGATGATGATAAAGACGATGATGATAATGAATGAATGAAAAGATGACGATGACGACGAAGACGACAATTATGATGATGGTGAGGATGATTCTGTAGCATGACGCTGACGCCGAACAATTTAAACTACCAGATGAGGTTCTGTGCTCTAGTAAAACAGTTTCTCGATTTTCACACCAATTTCTAGAATATGTTACCCAGTTCACAGTATTACTGCACCCGCGGTGCTCATGTGACTATACTGTTTAAAATGTACAAATGGCAACTTGGTTTCGAATTACTGGACTTTTCTTAAGGCAGATTTCCTTCCATATAAAATTAAAGGTTACCCATATATAATGAGGAAATGCGGTTTTAACAGTCATTTGACAGCAAGGACAGTCAGCGGTCTATGAATTAAACACTCAAGAAACTAAACCAAAGACTTTCAAACTGGAATTCGCATACCCCTACTGGTGTGGCAAGCAAATTACAGGAGGTACGCGAAGAGATTTTAGATTCTATTTTTTTTTTAAAAAGAAAAAAGCTTACGAGCTACTGATTACCGTTATTCTACTACCACGGAATTTTACGCTGATGGCTTTACAGGGTACGCTGGCCAAGAAAAGTTTGGAAACCCTTGGTGTAGGGCGCTTTTAACCAATAGAAATTTTATGTTAACGAATTGACACAAGGCGGAAACCTTGCCGATCCGAGGTGTAAGTTCCGTATTTTCAGAACTTTTAAACCAAACAGATTGGATCTTAAGCAGCTTTTGGATGTATGGAGACCAAAGTTTGCAGCTCCTCGGTGACATTTGATGATGCTTTCAGGCCCTAGGGGCAAACAGATCTCATACAAATAATATGTCTCCGTCTTTACACAATGCGGTACTGGCAAGATGAATAAATTAGGTGGGGAGGCGGAACTGGAAAGAAAGCGTTATGTCTTAAGGTATGCGGAAATACTCGTCAAACTCCTGTTTTGTAGGTTAGATCGTTGAAAGGGGAGTACACTGTTGGATTTGTGTGTGTGTGTGTGTGTGTGTGTGTGTGTGTGTGTGTGTGTGTGTGTGTGTGTGTGTGTGTGTGTGTGTGTGTGTGTGTGTGTGTGTGTGTGTGTGTGTGGTTGGGTGAGTGTGTATATGTGTGTAGGTATGTGTGTGTCCAAATGCAATATTAATATTTATGAAGTATATGTGTTTTATATGGTTGCTGAGTCAGTCTATACAGACTCAAAAGGTTACTGGCCACTGGCTGCTATGGAAACGGCGGCCATATTTCAAAATTCAATTACACAATCCACAGATGTCTCATTTTGTTCATAATTTCAAACCACCTGTCTAGCGTGTGATTCTGGTTTAAATATAAGTCAGTAGAATTTTTTTTTTGAAAATTTATTGTGGAAAAGTATCGAGTTAGGCGTCAACATGATCAACGCATACATTAAGAGCACATTAAAATGTCAATGAGGGATTTATTCACAAAAAACAATGCACACCACTGGATGCAGCATTTAGAGATACTACAGACGACAAATTACACGATATCCGCAGGACCAAAGACTTAAATTCGGTTTAAACTGAGGTTTGGCCTAGACAAAGAAGCCTAAAGAGAGGGAAATAAACGATGTTTCTTGTTTCCTTTCGTTTTAGCTGTACGTTGCTTTTAAGTGTTTTTGTTTTAGCCGCTATCTACTGTATCTAGTATGGTTATAGCAGGAATGATTTTATAAAATGGCCATCTCACGGAAAACAAAAACATGCTCGAATACAAATGCACCATTCAGCATTTTCGTGTTCTTTTTTCTATAGACACTCCAATTGAACCTAGACTACGTTGATGAGTTGCGCACTATGTATTCTGCACTATATCCTCTGGGAAAGGATAGTTCTTAGCGGCCTAAAGATTACGTATAACAAGTTTGTTTTGTTTCAAGTTTATTTAGGCCGAAGCCAATCACTTTACAATACATATCAACAGTTCAGAAAGTATGAAAAGGAAGAAATAAAAAACAACAACCACAAAACAAAGCAAATTAAGAAAGAAATACTCATACCTTTATAACTATCTGCCAAAATTGATAATTTGCCAGGAGATGCACAGTTTTTACATGCCAATTTTGTAGCTTTTTAAAATATTGAAGCAGAGCATAGCTAATTTCCGTGTCTGGTTGGGCTCGTCTGTTTGAAACATATTAATAAATCGTACCATATTTGGTTTAATTTTAAAAGAACATGGCCGATATTTACTTTGTAGGACTTTGAATCTCTGGCATTTAATCAAACAATGATATTCATTATCTATTTCATTGCACAACTCACATTTTCTCATCTGTAGTTCTAACTTTGGTGAGACCCACCGCCCCCTTTCAATCATAAAACTATGCGAGCCCAATCTAATTTTTGAAAGTGCTGCTCTGAAAGAACTGCTATCAATAATGTTCAAGTAGTTTTCATATTTAAATTCCGTCTTAATTAACTTATATAGCCTATTGTCGGAGGTATTTTCTACCTGGCTTCTCCAGTCTTGGATGTAGCAGTTCTCAATCCGTTTCCTAAATTCACCCATAAATAGATCTTCGCTGTCTACACCTTGGTTAAACCAAACATATCCAAACCCGTACTTGCATAGCAAACTTTTCACAAGAGATACCCAATTTACTATCGTTTTGTCACTCTCCACTTGTTCCCACAATTGCTCGTATATGCATCTGACAGTTTCACAGACTCCATAATCACTCCTAATCATTCTAAGCAAGTATTTAATAATCCTAACTTGGCGTTCTATTATTAACGGAAAAACACCTAATTCTCCATAAACATAACAGCTTGGGACATTTCTACGTACTTGTAAAACAGATTTTAAAAAGTTAATGTGCAGCTTTTCTATTGGGTCGGCCTCGCAAAATCCCCATATTTCGCATCCATACGACAGGACTGGTGCCACTACGTTATTAAATAATTTAATTTTAAGTTCTGGTGTTAATTCAGGGTTTCTATGAAAAAAGCTTTTTAAGCCAAATAATGCTCTTCTTCCCTGGTCTGCCAAAGCTTTTATTCCGTGTGAAAAGGATCCTGAGCTGGACATAAAAAGACCTAAGTATTTAAAGTACGATACCACTTCTAATCGTCTCCCGTTAAATGCCCAGTTGTCTTTTTTACCAAGTTTTCCTCCTTTCCGAAATACTACGATTCTCGTTTTGTCCGTATTAAGAGAGAGTCCCCATCTACAACAATACTCTTCCATTTTGTCGATACCCCTTTGTAGACCTTCCCTACTTTCACTGAATATAGCCATATCATCAGCAAACATTAATAATTTGATTGTTCTTTCAATTAACTCCACTCCTACAAAAGCCTCATTTTTGAGGCATTTTTCTAAGTCATTTACATACATTGCAAAAAGAAGAGGAGACATTCAAAGTGAGCAGTTTACACGACAGAAGAGATTTATAGCTGCTCTATGTAAGGACGTTTGTAAGCCCACAATATAATTGTCTTTGCTGCGTTGGTTTGAAATATTGTACCACCATTCCTAAAATTATTGTTCCGCTTATTATATATATTTACAGTAGCCTTCATCAGTCGTAAGAAGCTTGAGCAGTTCTCATTAGAGGTGATGACAGGGTTATTGGTAATAATAATTATGATAATGATAATACTTTACCCATTTGATCTGTCTTCTTCTCATGCATCAATTTCTGTTACATCACATAAAAGTTTGTCATTTTAAGAAGTGGTAATGAGTTCTATTCAAATAAGCTTCATTTCTTTTATCAAATTAGCACATAAATCGTGGTCTTATCAGAAAGGAAAGCCGGGTATTTCCTCCAACTTCAAGAACAGGTTATATTGTCTAAGTGAACATAAGGGAATTTATGGGGCTTTGGTAATCAGTCTACCACATTAATCTCATCACCTAGTGGATAATTGAAAAATGTTGCATGTAGCGGTAAAAGCGACTGAGCAGAGCTGTTTGTTCCTTGTATTATTTACAAATTAATCTGTTTTCTGTTAGTCCGGCCGCTTATGACATGTTTGCGTGCAAATCGTGCACTTTGTGATACCAAATTGACCTTCACATGGTAAAATCTACNGGGTATCTTTCATTGCAGATCTCCGCGTGAAAGAGTTTCCTATCTCAGAGAAATATTTGCTTTTAGGCGGTCTCTGCGATCAAGCGGCTTAAACCGTACATGGAATAGGTGGGTGGAAGAAAGGGGGAGAAGGGGGCGAGAGGGGCGTGAGCGCTATTCTGAAACATTATCATGGCCTTGGTGAGCAGGCACACCTCCAACTGCATGGCCTCGGGACCCTACTGTTGCAGGCAGGGTTAGGCCAAAGGAATCGCCAGCGCTTCCGGGTACTTGGTGCTGAAAGGACAAAAAATCAAAGCTCGGAATGTGGAAAAGAAAAAAAGTAATACAGAGCAGGCCCAGGAATGCTCAACCATTCAGACACTCCACTGGCTATAGTATTTGGTAGGGTGGCTCGACAGTTATGAGAATGACCTGACTGTTGTGATGCCGATCCTGGGAGCAGTGGTCGTATGCTTAATCCATAGGTTGGTTAACGTACTGCGTTAATCGCAGTGAACGCTACTAATGTTTTGGGAGTTTCCTGTGGTTACCGCAGTGCGTTAAGTATTGTAAAGATCATGCATATGGCCACAGGCATTGACTAGGTTTTCTGTTTCAACTTCCTCCTTACGTGACATATCTAACCATCCATGTACAATATACATGATTACACAGTAAATTACACTGATGATTCTTTTTTAGTTTTAAACAATTCTTACTATTTTTAAGCTCGACCTCTGTTTCATCTTGGCCTCTGACTGATTTTTATTTCATGTTCCTGTACTGATCCGTTATCAAACGTTCTAGCCTTCTCTTTACATGACTACTTTTTATCTAGTATTCAGTTATAAGTAATATATTCACTGTGGAAGGTTAGTTTCGATTTTTATGCAACAGTGAGTTATGATGATGATTATGATGATGATGATGGTAATGATGTTCAAGATTTATTATTCCTGGTGAAGGAATTTTCAATTCCGAAAATTTGACTTTTTCTTATTGTGTGCTTCTTTTTGTAATTTAAATAAAATTGTATAGTAGGACACTGGACAAATAATGATGTTCAAGATGATGATGATAATGATGATGACGATAAAGATAGTGGTGATGATGATGATGATGATGATGATGATATTGATAATGATGACGACGAGGGCGATGATGATGATGATGATGATGATGTTTATGATGATGATGATGATGATGATGATGATGATGATGATGATGATGATGATGATGATTTTATTTCCAACATCTGAAGAAGGGCACCAGTCCGAAAATTTGTGTATTAAATTTGTTAAATTGTTAGTCTATAGTTTTTTTGCCTTACTTATTTAAATCCAGTGCGGATAAATGTTTTGCAAATAATGATGATGATGATGATGATGAGCCAGATGAGCTTGCATACACTTTAAAAATAAGGCCATGCCAGTTCAGATGAAGAATGTATACATGAACTGGGCAGGTGTGTCAGTGAGCGCATTGCGAGTGCAAGATAGAAAAGCGTGACAGAGCAGAGAGAGTTGGAGCGACAGGGTAAGAGTACATAGCGTCTTTTTGAAGTGTTTTCTTATCTATATATACATTCTTCTTATTATGTGCTTGTTCTATATACATATACATTGGAATTGGCTACAGCAGCCCACAATAAACATTGAATTGAGTCGAAATATTTAACTTTTCACGTTCCTTTTGTATGGTTGCGTTTACAAAGCTTTCATTTACTCATGCACTTTCTCCTGGAGAAAGCTTTTGCTGAAACGTTTAGATTGTCGTTACACATTTTAAGCTCATTCAAATTTTCCATTAAAACTTGATCCATATCGGGGTGAAGTTGTGTTTTTACAATTTTCGTCTATTTCACGATGATGATGCTGATGATGAATGATGATGATGATGCTGATGATGATGATGATGGCGGCAATTAAAACGACGACAACAACATTCACCACTGCATGCTGCGCTTTTGCCTACTAACACGGTTTCTACCGCCATCACTGTGTCACAGTCAGCATTTCCAAAACCATTACAACTACCCCCACCTCTCCTCCTCCACACCCCCCCCTCCCCCGGTCACACCATCACCTGTCACCTCCAATTCTGTTTCCGCACCTGCAGTAGTCTCTTGCTATATGCTAACACATCGGTGCTCGGGAGACGAGTTAAGCGAGATCTGAGCTGGAGCGGGATCTAAGCACATGATCCAAGGTATGAGAGGAGATAACTATAGATAACTGAAAATACATTGTAATTATTCCTTCACGGATCAAAGAGCATGAGTCATCGGGGTGGGTGACTCTCGAGTACTTTGTTACAATATGTCACATTCATGTAGGCATGATCTAATAGAGATAATCGCAGTCTGGCCCTTATTCTGTTAAAGGTGTAAACACAATGAGATCCGTTTTCTACACGTTACCGACAGTTGACCTCAGTGACCTAACGTCCCGTGAAATGTTTTACCAGGAGATCTTATTTACCACTACCAAAATATGAGTTAGCGCCGGAGTGGTTACCTCACGTCAGTCTACCGGCTATCTAGTCTACTACCTCGAGGCAGAAAAAGTTCACGAGACCATTTTACGGTTGCAATAAAAACCTCCCTACTTTCTTCCGGCAAATCCAAAGAAAATCATGGACTCTTCTGAAAGATTAATTGAAGAGGTGCAAAAGCGGCCAGCTTTATTCCACAAGACAAACACCAATTATCGCAATAGAATGTATTTGTATAATGGAGTGAGATTGGAAAAAAAAACCTTAATTTGGAAGCTAAGTGACATTGTTTTTAATCCATCATTTGTTTATCTATTCACTTTCTCGCACGTTTCCTCTCTCTCGTTCTCTCACTCTGTCTCTCACTGTCGGTGTCTGTCTGTCTCTCTCTCTCCTTTTTACCTCCTCTCTCTCTTTCTTTTTCTCTCTCTCTAACCTCTGACTCTGTCTCTCTGTCTTTCCTCCCTCTAGTTCACGTCACGTTAACGGGACATCAACGAGAGCCACTCTGTTGGTAGCTCACCTCACGTTAACTACACGTTAACGTGACTACACCGTCACGTTAACGACTGTGTTTGCAGCCTAATAGAGATGAGCAATCCCCTTGGAAAAGAAAGGAAGACAGAAAGAAAGAAAGAAAGAAAGAAAGAAAGAAAGAAAGAAAGAAAGAAAGAAAGACAAATTCACCTAGACTAAGTTAAAAAAAACAGTTGTTTGCAGTCGGGATATTGATATGGTTTTGATGTAGAGAAATGAATAGGCTTCACGGATAGAGCGGGATTTTAACCGGAACGAGATCTGAAGTGGTGGGATCTTAGTTGGGAAACATTGTACTACAACTGTTTATACCACCAGCACAACTTCATCTTTTAAAACTAAGGTGAAGACTAGATCCACCTTCCTACATACCACTACCACCACCACCACAACTATCACCACTACCACTGTGTCCGTAGCTGCTGCTACTATCCCTACAACCATAGGCAACACCGCCCAATCGCAAAAGGATTCACTGCAACTTTTGCTTAGTCGCAATCTTTATCAGATACACAACAGTAAATGATCTACTACGAAAACATCTCTTTATAATCACGCGTTCTTTAATTCCCCACTTTGTTATCATGCTTATGAGAGGTTGCAGTTAGGTGGAGTAGACTGTGTTTCATTTCATTTTTAAAATTATACCGACGAGAACCGGAAGATGGGGTTAGTGTAATCTCCCCAGGTATGAAGATGTCAATGATTTTTTCAATGTTGGCTATATAGGGTTTTATACCTCACATTAATTTATCCAGGGGTCCCATGCCAAAATACTTTCCAAACATGTTGTTTAGCTCTTCTTCCAAAGTTTGATACAAAGGTACGTGCCCCTCAACATTTTGAGAACCTGAGCAGTGAAGCAGGTTACCTAATATTTTAAGCCTTTTCACTTTGTAAATAGGGTAACCTTACCCACCTAGCAACAACCAAAAGTTTATTCTTGCGTGGCTAAACTTCGCCGATTTTGAGTCTATAGATGTATATACTTATCTAAGCCTTTGAAATTCAAATCCAATTCCCATCCCCTACCCCATGGACAGTTATCTGATTTTATAGGGACTATTTAAAATTGCATATTTTTATGCCAGGCGATGTTGGCATCTTCATACCTCCAGCTTTCAAAGTTTAATAAGACTAAAAAAAAATGTATCCATCCTGAAATAAATGGTTGCTGGGACACCACTGTTGACATGGGAGGTAACCAAAATAATCTCAGACTGGGACAAAAGCTTAACATTACTATAGTCAACTTCGTTTCATAGCAACTCCTTGCGAGAATGTATAAGTTGCGATTAAAGAAGCTGCAAGTACCCAGTGACTTTCATATAAAAATTTAGCAGTTTTTTTTTTATGTGACAAATGTTGCAATCTGGCGGAAATTGAGATTGTGGGGATTGCCACTGGGCAAAATCAGCTGTAATATAATATACAGAAAAAGTGGCCATCCAGGGGAATTAACTCGTGAAATGACAGAAGAGACCTTCAGCATCTATGACTTATTTCTCTTCCTCAACTACTGTGTCGTTGTCGTTACAGTAATCAGTATTGTGCCGTCCAAAGAAAGACTGGCCTATATTATAATGAGCACTTTCTTATTTCGAGAAAAACAAGGACTTAAATTTCGGGAAGTAGCCCCACAACACAATTACTAACATCGAATTGATATCCTTTATGTATGCAATCTTGTTTAATACCAAGAAAAATGCATTCTGTTCCTAAATTTTAGCGGACAAGCCTGTATACTGGTATAGATATGCAGATACCTCGTCCTATCATACACTGCCGAATTTCTGACAATGCGTGGCTGAAATGCTTTCTGTAACTCCATTAAACAAATTGAATAGACAGCAGGCTGTCGGAAGTAATGTCGCTTTTGCTTGTGAATAATTCAGTGATGCCTTTTTTGCTATTGTTTTTTTATCGTAACTGTTAGATACGTATGAATGTCATGTTTAAGGCGACAGCAACAAGCATGGACACACTCTTTCGCCCTTCCCAGGATAAAGATCAGTAAGAGTGATGAAGTCCAAAGAGACGTATAGAATAGAAATATGCCAAGATGTCACAGATACCGTGGTTTGCTTTGGGACGGCGGTACTGTTGCTATGAAGTAAGGCCAGTTTGCCTCTTGCACGGTTCTGTAAGACCACAAAGACCTACAATCCTATTTAGATAATCCGCTGAAACACCTTGCTCCTAGCCCAACAAAGTTAAAACGCTCTAGTCACCGTTTGCCAGCTGAAAGGGGGTGGTGGTAGTCACTTTCTTTTGAAAACAGAAAATGTATTATGTGCCAAAGTGATGTGGACGATAATTTTCAAACCTTATTCATTTGCCATAATCTAGCGACGGAACGGAAAAAAAAGAACTATATGAAAACTTACTCCTATAGCTGTCCAAATGTCTTAAAACTAAAACAATATTTGATAACACAAACTATGAGGTAATCAGGGCGTTTGCGGTATTGTTATTATATAGATACTGAAGTCATATAAGAACTGCGAGTATGCGAGTGTGATTGAATATTATGTCACTGTAAATCATGCCTTTTGGTTCTCGATCTTTACTGTTCCTGGCATTGTATTACTCCTTGTTATTGCATATTTCGAATGCATATTCAATAGCTTGCACATTAACGATGGGATCTCTTATCATCGTAAGAATTACATTAATGCAATCGTGCTAAATGCACCCTTAGCAGCTTTTAGCTTGCAGTGTTAATATCATTCTTACGATGGTAAGATATCCCATTATTAATGAGTAATTTCTCAGTTGTCCTTGTCATTGTCATTGTCATTGCACATGTTCTCAGACATCTTCACACTCCTAGTTAGAAACTAGGCATTTATAGCCTCTGCTCTTCCTTACCACCATCACCCACACTATTAATCCTTCCATTTCATGGTCTTTGAAAAAATTTGTCCCACAAAAAAAAAATATGAGATTGAAGACCCGAAGACTTGAGTAAATAGTAACCAAACAATGTCTAAAGATATTTTATTAATATCATGCCAACCTCCCAAGAAACCTGAAAACTAGTGTATATAACAGCATTATGTTATGAAATGTGTGTTAGTTGTCGTGGGTGTGGTGTCAGCTTGACGAGAAACCGTTAGATGAGTGGAGACAGCAACGTGACCAAATGATGACGGCGTCGAACTCCAGTTCTAAAGGTCGTGGGTTCGATTCCCGACCACGGTCATGTTGTAAATGGCTTGGGAAAGCTTTTATCAGCAATCTCCTCACCCCACCTATCTGTAAAATGGCTATAGGCAAGGGGTGTTACTGTCAGAATGCTAGTGATCAGTCTCTGTAAATAGTAGCGGCACTGTATGCTCACCAAGGAGTTAAGAACGTTTTAGAATGATCAGGGCTGCTGGGGTAATAATAAAGTGAAGTCATGTGCGCTGGCATTAGCCTGGATAAGAGACTTATAAACCACATTATTAGTATTATTATTATTATCATTATCAATATAATTAATAGACTGCATGAGGCACTTTACATGTATGCGTCTTTGCAGTGTATTATGTTTATGTAATACTGTAGTGTAAAATTACCAGTGTTGGTCTATGGCCTCATAAAAACTCTGGATAAACAGAGACTAGCCAATCTTTTAAAAAAGCCTGAGAACTATTACATCTAATCATTAAAATTATGACAGTTTCATAGGAAGATTACAATTGATGTAATGCTGTACTTATAAATAATTCAAAGCTAAATTCATTTTCCCAGCTTCAGAACATAATTACAAGGAATTTTGATCTAGCTCTACACATACATATATCACCCTCACACTTTTAATCTGTTCCTTTTCATAATATTTTACATATCTTTTTTTTAAATAACAAATACAAAGAGGTGGGAAATTCAAAGGCTTCAGTAAACAAATCTCTAAAATATCATGCCAGCCTCCACGAAACCTGAGAACTAGTCTACATGTAATCATTAAAATTGTGACAGTTTCATGCAATGCTGTACTCTCAATCATTTAGCTCCAAATTCATTTTTACCCAACTTAAAAACATAAGGAATCACGATCTAGATCTAGATTACATATGATTCTGACGAATAATGAACAAACAAGAGACGGGCCAAGATTTATGAGACACTATTTAATGTTCTGAACACGATGAAGGAATGAAAGGATGAAGGAAATACGAGTATTGTGCAATAACATGTCAATCTGCAGTACATGTAAACTGAGTGGTCTCCTAAAAAACTTTCTGAACTTTAAAGTTTAATAATAACTTCAGTAAATCTGTCAGATCACGCAGTCAAGTAGCAAAGCATAGGAAAATACGACGTTCTCGATAACTGATCTCTGATTTTAAAAAATAGCTTGTTAAGGGGAGAAATAAGTTCACTGGGTCCAAGTTATTTCTCTATGCACGTCCTGAAATCAACAATAGATACCTGAATATTCTTTAATTTGTTATTTTATGATATAAAATATTTCGGGCATGATGCTAATAAATCCAAGGTAAAAATAATACTAGTATGACAAGGTAAATAAACATATTTGAAGCGTTACATTTGTCACAGAGTATAGGGCCTACTTTGTTTAGGTATAAAAGAGAGAACTTCACAATCCATCGAAAGAAACGAAGCAGGGTATATTCTAAAATTACAAAGACGAGAAAACCCTGAAGACTATTATGTTATACAGCCAACAAATCATTCAAAAACAATTACGAAAGAAACATGATTATGCAAATCTCAGTTATCTTCATGAATCAATTACAACTCACACAAACCCACTGTCACTGTAGTTCAAAATAACATAATTAAATTGTCACATCGGTGCCATGACTCCGTAACTGAAATTTAGGTAGAAGCTTAAGGTTAAGACCAAGTACCCAAAATAGCTACAAATCAGATCCACACCAGTTCTTCCAAATAACTATATTTTACCCTTGGCTCAAGTTCACGTGAACTGAACTTAGGTTCCTGAACTGCATTCATTTGATCGCAGTTCTGCCCAGCGGACAGCTACTGACAGTCAGCATGTGACTGGTAAGTTTCGCATGAAAATATTTTATTTCTCAACGCAATGCCATGCAAGTAACAAAGATAAGGGCTAGATTCGTTTGATTCACGCGTCATCACCAAAGAGGTCCTCCTGTGGACGGTCCTTGGGAAAGATTGTATTAGGGGCACGTTTTATTTGCTACGCTAGGAAACATGGTAGCCACCATCTGCGGTTTCAAATTTGTTTGTGAAACGTCTTGTCACGGGCCTTGTGTCGGGTGATGATGTGGCAAGAATCAACGCTGGTATGTATGCTAATGAATACGGCAAAGATATAAGTATAAAAGCAAACACCACTCCCAAGTCGGTGCTTTATATTGTCTCCTCCACATAATCACAGCAATCTTGGCTTTCTTAGTGACTGTTGCTTCCTATGCTAAGGAAAGAGTGTGGCTTGCCCTCTCATACTGCGCAGGGACCAAACAAACGCAGTTATGAGTTTGTGCAGTTGCGAAGCTATTCGATCCACTGCCTTCAGATTGTTCACACACAATGTTCTGTGTAAACCTTCGTGAAAGCATGCCACAGATCGAATTTAAACAAAAACAATAAAAAGAAACAGAGACAGGGTTAGTACACCGCGATGACGAACGTAAACGTAAACATCAATAACAAAATACATGAGCAAAAGTCGCCATAGAAGATATGTGTACAGAGGTACTGATTTGTTAATTGTAAACCTCTTTGAGCTACTACTATTTAAAACACGCTCTTTCATTGGCTGACCACATGTCTCTTACTTTCGGACACTCCCACTCTATAAATGGCGTCATAATGAAAGGACGACTGAATTCAAAAGTTTAAGCCCACTTGAAATATTGCTCAACAATGATGAGATCAAAAAAATATAGTATTTCGGCTTTTCATGTTGTTTTTTCTTTGGTTTTTTTTTTTGGACACCACTATGTGCTAAGACATCGATTGATGCCAACTCGTTTGGTTTGTAATTTCATTAGAACTTTACAGTCTGCCTATTTTACAAACACGCTGCCATAAAGTGACGTGCCACGCTTCCGTGATCATTCTTATAATATAGGTTTACACAACTCTCCGCTGGCAGAGTCGCGAGGACAGATTGTTCATCTTCGTGCGCACTTGCCTCCAATCGACGAATCTCCAAATGTACAGGAGAGGATTGGTAATAGCGTTGATAGAGACTAGACTGGAAAGAAAAATTCCCGGACCACTCTGGGCGAACCTGCCTCTATTGACCTCACCATATGATATGATCAGCATGTAGATAAGAAAGGGGAGAGTAAGGAAGCTGCACCAGAGAGTCAGAATGAGCAGGGTGTTTCGCACCTTGAAGCGACGGTGTCTCCTCAGTTGCAAGTATGTCCTTGCGGTGTTGGTTGTCTCAGTCTCTGAAGCTGAAGGTGGACAGACCCTTTCTTCCTGTGCTGAAGAATACTGGAGAAGTCTCTTTGTTGAGCAAGGACTGATAGAAGATTGACCTGTGGAATCATCAGACACCTGTCGTTTCACTCGCCATGGTTTCTCACTTTGCCGCTCTTGAGCTTCAGCTGTTGCTTTCAGTTGGTAGACTGGAGAAACAACGAACAGTGAGTTTTTCTTATTTTCTGCTGTTGTCTTACCCAGTGAGAGGGCACAGGTGTGTGAGTTCGTTGCTGTGGATGACGATGGACTGCAAGCGTTGTGAGCATTAAATATGGGATATGTTTTAGTTTTGCCAGTCGTAGTTGGACGGTGGTCTTTAAGGAATTCTTTACCGGTACTTTTCCTGGTCAATGATCTGTTGAAATTGGTTTGCCTTGTACACTGCTCACGTTCACAGGTTATCCCAGGTTCCCTCGAGTCATCACTCCCATAGCTGTTCTTTGATGAGCGTGCCTTGTGTAGAATGTCACCTCTGGGGGGCGCGTCAGTCTTATCAGCTGTGACAGATTGTTTTCCTTGGTTGTACTCAGTTTCTTGGCTGAAGTCGGTGTTGCTCGTAAACTGCGGACGTTCACTATCACTGTAATTGTCTATGACTGACTGTGAATTACGAAGACTCAATTGGTCATTCTTCAGTGATTGTACCCTCCCAGACCCACGACCCTCAGAGATGTGTAAAGACTCAGATAATAATGCTGGTCTTGGTTCTAACTTGGTATTATTCTCTTTTCTGCCACTCACGTCGACGTAGGAAGCTTCACCCAGGACAGCCTGAATACCGCCGCTATCAGAATTTCTAATGGGAAGAAACAGGTGGGGTGAGAGCTTGACCCCAGAGTCTGCAGATGAAGAAGTATTCTGTGACCGTGCTAACGATAATCTCATAGTACTAGGTTGTGTGGATCGGGAACTACTGGTCAAAGGCTCTTCAACATGAACAGATCGGTTGGATTGCCTGACTTTCAAAAAGATCCTTAAATTCAAAGCTGTCACAACCCCTGCGCATATCATACAAGTGGTTGCGATACCGGCTACCCCGTACATGCGCAGTGGGGAAACGGCGATGCACATCTTCCCACTCTCAAAGGAGACTCCAATAAACCCTAAACATAGGAGCGGGCCGACAACCCAGAGTACAGCGACGGCAGTGCTTGATCTCCACGTCGTCAAGATAGTGTTACAATGCAAGGGGAAAAACACAGCCACATAGTTATGCACAGCCAGGAGACATATGTTCATATAAGAAATAATGATGGATGCGAAACCAAAAAATGTAGACGACCAGCACAACGGGTGATCCGTCATTTTGACACCTCGGAGCAGTCCATTGGCAAAAAGGTTGCAAACAAAGCTCAGATCGTTCAAAGCAAGACTTATTAACGGTATCTTCAAACTCACTTTGACCTTTTTTGACAATACTAGCAGCACTATTCCAGTCAGGTTGAGAATTGTACCGAGCAGTCCCAGCAACAGGTTTCTGCTTTTCAAGGCAGGCGACTCTTTGCCAAATAATGACGTTATGTTGTTCATTGTTTGATTGAGAGCCATTGCTGAATGGATGTTCCGTCGAGACCAGCTCAGACGCCTGACTGTTATGTCTTAATTCGTCAACAGGGAAAAGGCAGCAGAGTGTGGAACAGCACGTGATAGAAATAATCAGCCTTCACATGCTGCACCATCTGTTGGGGTAAACATGAGGTTGTCCAGCATGCCGAGATGTCGCATTTGCACTCAAGTAACCTCTAGTTTTAGTTGTCAAAATCTGCCACCTTGCTGGAAGTTCTGAGGGAAAAAAAAGGTTATCAAAATGAGAACTTCTAGGGGAGATAGGCCAGTTAAAATAAATAGGAAACTCTCTTGAACGGAGAGCAAAGCAACAGAAGATTTTCAGGGAAAGATATCTCCGTCTAACAAGTGTTTCACTCCTTTGGCTTTCTGATACTCTAAAGGGACTGGGCCACACTTGGGTCATGACTCCCAAGTGTCCTTCTATACACATATAGTTTTAGATATAGTGCTGGTGATGGTACGCTTATCTATATTTTGACATCCGTTGTAAATTTAATAAGAACAGCTGAGACAAAAATCAAATTACTACGTATTTTGTTGACAATTTTAGCTCGTGAAGATCACAGTACCGGAATGAAAGAGTTGTTTGTGCGACATACACAGCCAAGGAGTTCAACCAGCTTTCAAAAAGAATTGTTGGCTCAGCGCTAATATACTGAAACTCAATTGGTATATTTACTTTGGCTAAAATCATGAAATAAAAATTTTGGTCAACTTGATTGTTCATTATTATACTTTTTTTTCTTGTGGTCCACTTCACAAAATAAAACCTACAGAGATAAAACTTCTCATTATCTAAAAATGATCGAGTAAGTTTGTTTCAAGATAACATTCAAACCAAACAGCCTACAAAATAATAACACACTAACACCTAATGTGATACCCACATCACCAAACAACTCACACCACTATCAATTCTTCTTCCTCTTCTTCTTCGGCGTTTAATACAATGATTTCCTTGCAGTATCCGACTCATTTATACATTTTGTAATAAACAGAGGATCTGTAATGAGTGATTACGATAAATGTAAAACAAATTTCATAAATCTGATATCAAACTAACAAGAGTTTCAGATCCGTTTTATCATATAAACTCTAACTAATAAAAAGATTGAACTTTTAATCGTGAAAAGGACCTTGAAGTGGCTCTCACCCTGTTTGAGACACATTGATTACAACTGAACTGAATGAACCTCACAGTTACGTGATACAAAGTAGATCCAAATAGCTGACAATCATCGATGAAACTTTAGACTGCAGATACACTGTGACATTTCAAGTACTTTTAATTCAAATGTTTAACTGAACAGAAACTACAGTAAAACGTGAAGAGAACGACGACAAACGCTAAGTAAGACAGACTGAAATAAATTGTTTAAAAAATCTAGACAGAAGGAAACCCCACGGCAGTGAAAATAGTTACAAAAGAAACGCGTTCACATTTATCATATTTATAAACAGTGCCTATTTCTGGTGACATAAAAGTGTGTACTAATTTTTTGGTTTGTCACACGTTACATAATTTTACCTTTGACCTGCTTACGAATACTTTGATTGGAAGCCTTGGAAACTCTCGGCGTATAAATATGCGACGTCAAATCTTTTGTGGCGTCCATATTATGTGACATCATTTCTTTTGTAACTATTTTCACTGGGGTCTCCCTCTATCTAGATTTTTAAAAAATATTTCAGTCTGTCTCTCTTACCGCTTGTCATCGTTCTCTTCACATTTCAGTCTCAGTTCAGTTCAACATTTGAGTTAAAGAACTTGAAATGCCACAGTCTAAAGTTTCATTGATGATTGTCAGCTGTTTGGGTCTACTTTGTCACGCGCAACTGTGTGGTTCATTCAGTTCAGTTGTAATGGATGTGTCTCAAACAGGGTAAGGGCCACTTCAGAGTAATTTTCACGATTAAAAGTTCATTTTTTTTAAAATTAATAAGAGTTTATATAATAAAAAGGATCTGAAACTCGTGTTTGTTTGATATCAAATTTATAATATTCGATTTATCGTATTCACCTGCCAGAGGCTCGAGAATACGATAAATGTATAACTTATTTCATAAATCTGGTATCAAACAAACAAACATTACAGAACCTCTATTTCCCGCGTTCATGTTACTGAGCTCATAATAATGTGGTGCCATCAGCACATGAAAAACATGACATAGCGCAGGTGTTAAACAGCTTATCTGCCTGTTACTTGCAAAGATGATGAGGTTATTTTCCATGCGTAGTTGAACTGGTTTTCCGCAAGGTCTCTCTTCGCAGACCACAGCATAATGATTTGCTTAATAAACCCTACAACGAGCTTAAAAGTCACTTTTCATTTCTTCTGGGTTTACAAATGTCTTTGTTTAAAGTATTACAAATATGCAATCAGCTTACATTATCGACTTCTTTGTCAAAACACAAATATTTTCAGTCTGAGGTTTTCAGGAGCAGGTCAAGGATCAAAATAGTTGTATAACGAATTCACAGCAAGAAACTGAGTTGTTACTGTTGTTGCTTCTGATGCTTCTGATGCTACTACTACTGCTGCTGCTATTGTTTTTGTTGTTGTTGTTGTTGTTGTTGTTGTTGTTGTTGTTGTTGTTGTTATTGTTGTTGTTGTTGTTGTTGTCGTTGTATTTGCTGTTATTTACATTCGCCAATGCTTTGGTGATTTCGATCTACTTTTTGTTTTAAACTAGATTCAGAGATTGACATGTTCTTGCAGAAAAATACAAGTGACAACGAGCTCTTTACAAAGAAATATCGTAAACCAACTACCTATAGGTGTGACCAATAGACTGAGAAAAATTTCATGACATCTCCCTAAACAATTTATGATCTTTTCAAAACAAAAAATTTAAAGTATTGTTATCGACATTAGTGAGCACCACTTACACCACCTTTCAATGAAATCCATACACACAGCAAGAAAGTATGTTAGTGAAAGTAGCATTCTGATTGAAGACAAAAAAAATTAAAGCTACATATTAACACGTGAACGTTTGCAGCATCCCACCATTCCTATAGAAGTACAATGAATATTATGTCCTCCGAAGTTCTTTGGAAATACACTTTTACCTGGCATAGTTGATATCAGAAAGGTCATTGTCTAGGTAAGTAGAAAAGAACAAACAAAGTGATTCGATTGACATCTGACGCGGCCTGCCAGGCTCTTAATGAATATTTTTTTCAACACCAGAGTATAATTACAGTATAAACGATCCTGTTTTCAGATACATATTGAGTGTTTGAAATTGTTCATCTTCCATAAAATCAGTTTTAGAAAACGTTACCATCATTCATGCTGAAGATAGCCACAACGATGACGACAAAGACAAAGACGACGATGATGATAATAATGATGTTGAAATCAAATATGGTTCTGCCCAGACTTAACACAAAATGTTTGAAATATAGGCCTATATAATGCATCTGTTTTAGACAATAGTAGACGTTTTGTATCGGAGCATTTTTTCAAAACTGATTAACGGTATGACTTCGACCTGAGGCACGACATTTAAAGGCTGCCAGTAATGAAGATTTACACATCCAGATTATACTCTCTCTCTCTCTCTCTCTCTCTCTCTCTCTCNCTCTCTCTCTCTCTCTCTCTCTCTCTCTCTCTCACACACACACACACTTTCTCTCTTTTTCACTCTCTCTCTCTCTTTCTCTCTCTCTCTCCCTCTCTCTCCATCTCTTTGTTATTTGTAAATTATTGTACTAGTGATGAAATGTCATTCTATCATAGTACATGTATTTTGCCTCTTTTCTCGCCTCCACTTCCCCCTCTCCCCCCCCCCCCCCCCCNNAAAAAAAAAAGTCAGGCTTGTTTTACTCACCTGTTTTGCAAATATTGGTAATAATGATGAGCATACTAATTTCACTATGTCTCTCGGTTATTCTATATCTATTTCTCTTTTGGTTGACCCTCAAACTCCAGTTCACTTTTTTTTTCGTAAGGTGTTTCTTATTTCATTTGTCAGTCGAGAAGAAGTGTTTCTAATCGAAACGTTGATTCTTTTTAATGAAATCCCACCAGATCGATATCTCTTTTAAAAACAGATTTGTGTCGAATGTGGACAGAATCATATTTATTTTCACTGATTATACTCATAAAGATGATACATATTTTCCTGTCAACATACTCACTGATGACATGCACATCATCCACACCAGCGCTGTGACAGCCTGTCTGGAACAAACGGTGACTGGCACTACTAGTCTCTATGCCGAGCAAGGGAGGGCTCCAAGTTATCATGACTTTTAAGCCAGTTCACACTGATACACTTCCTTGCGGTCAGATAATCAATATCAAATAGCGTCGCTTAATGGCTATTCGGTTAACCATACTTTCGGTTAATCTCAATTTTTGCCATAATCATTTAGTGTACATTCACTTATGTTGATTTGGGTGCCTATGCATTTGCCATGCATATCGAGATCGATTGCTCATATTGTTACCATTTCGTACCCTGGGTTTAGAATGAATAACCTGAAATTGTTTCTCAGCTGTCGTTGCTTTAGATCGCAGAATGAAAGGGATTGTTTTCAGTCTCAACAAAGTGCGTTAGTGCCTGGTTTCAATTCAGATATTATTGATGCAAAAATTGTTGGGTATGTATGAGGTGTGTGTGTGTGTGTGTGTGTGTGTGTGTGTGTGTGTGTGTGTGTGTGTGTGTGAGAGAGAGAGAGAGAGAGAGAGAGAGAGAGAGAGTGAGTGAAAGAGGAAGGGAAAGAAGGGTGGTCGTTGTGAACTTGGAGTAATTTTAATTGCCTGAAACATTTCATATCATATAATGTCTTTCAGTGCACGCAGCAGTTCGCTTTTCTTCTTTAACCCCACTGTTTACGTCATGGTGATAGACGAATAGAGGTCAGTAACAGAACACAGATGATCAACTGATGACAGTTATAAAATAAAAGAACTATATTTCTCTCGTATTCAGAGTAGAAGCACCATTAATTTCTTATAAAAGTGGTCTGCCTTCAGGATCGCCCATTCGTTCTTGGCGTTCAAAAGACCAATATTCATCCTTCCTTCTCTTCCGTGCTCTTGTCTCCTCGACAGCATTCGTGGATCTGCTTCGATCTCTTGACGATTTCCTCTTATGGGGCAGCCGAAATTGTAAACTCCAAAAAATAGCTTACCAAGATGAGAAAACAGAAGCAAGGCGTCTCTTTGATGCTCACGCTTGTCTATCAAAGAGGTCACATGCTCTGCAGCACTGAGTTGACATTCTCTCCTGATTTTGTAAATTAAACCTGAAGTTTGGGTCATTCGCTTCGGTTTCGGTGTGGCCTTCTCTGCGGAGCACTTGTCGTTAAGGAAACTGGTTAGCTTGTTTACACCTTTCGATGTATCGGTTCGCAGCTCGAAAACGAACAGCAAGATCTATATTTTGAACATCATTTTTAATAAGCTAATTGAATTCTGCAAATAATTAAAGAAGACCTAGAGATTGTGGACTTTCTTGCAAGTGACAGTAGAGAAAACAGCTTGTTGGCTCAAAGAGGGAAACTGGATTAGTCTTCTGTAACCTTTGATGCTCACGCTTGTCTATCAAAGAGGTCACATGTTCTGCAGCACTGAGTTGACAAATCAGCGTCATGCATGAGGCTAAATACCTTAAATTAGCATCTTCCAAAGGGCAGTTGGTATCGAGAAAAATCATTTTGCACTTTGGAGTCTTCGTAAAAGTGTTACAGTTTTTTACAAGAAATTCCAGCGTTTGAACACATTAACAACCAATAATTTAGGTCAACTACACAAGCTGAGTGTATGTGACATCTGCTATCAGCTCGTGGGCCAAGGAAACAAATTTGTAAATGACACCAGCAACTAACTAACTAACTAACCAGTTAAACAAGCTGGTATATGAAATGCACTCCCAACTAGTAGGGCAATTAAACAAGACTACCGCTAGTAGACAAGGTCGAGCCTGCCTGTGTGCATCACTCTTTAGGGAACTTGGCCGTCAAGAGCATGACATTTATGTGGTGATTTCCTCAGTGTATGCTTTAGGCTACCGCCAGCAGCAGCTCAGCATTTGGCATTTTGTCTCCTTCATGTACTCAAAACCTAGCATAATATGTGTGTGATTGGTAGGCGCTAGTCGTGACGAAAGGTGAGCGCTCATACTAGACGTTTATTTGAAATGTGGCACTTTTGCGAAGACCTGAAATGAAAGCTCGGCAAATTAGCGGCCATAATCAAATTTCTTAGTGGAACTTTTTATCAGCGGCGTTATATCGGAGGAGGATGTGGCGAAAATCAACGATGATATGTATGTTAATGAATATGGCAAAGGTGTAAGTATAAAAAACACCAGTCGCATATCTGTGCATTATTTTTTAGCTCTTCCCCATATGTCGCAGCCATCTTGGATTGCCTGAAGACTGATACTTTCTTACCTAGAAAAGCTCACAAAGTAAAAAGACCGCCTCTTCCGCGCAGCCGCAGAAACCAAACAAACGCAGCTCTGTCACCAAATCCAGAACTATTTTTGCGTGACATTAGCTTTGGTTGGATATCAATCTCTTCCATCATGCTCCAAGCGACGCTGTGTTTGCCATGGCAACTAATAAGAAGAACAATAATTGTTTGTTAGTATTCTTTGCCCGGGGTGAGAGATATGAGAACTCTTTCTGGGTATGAATGATATTTTTTCACATGTTAAGACTGGCTAAAGACTGATTGGATACCGTGCCTTTGCAATGGCACCAGAGAAAAAAAGGGCGTATTATAAACATGATTGTGACTCAAAACCAGGCGAGAGGGGTGGTGGTGTGGGGAAGACCAGAAATAGTAATTAAAGAGACATGTGGAAAGAATGTGAACAAGTATCACGTGCACGGAGCTATGAACGGGACATTGGTTGACTTTTAAAATGATATGAAGTATGTTCATTTCCTTCGCTTGATCAAGAGATCAGAATATATTCTGAGGTTCAGGGATTATCGTTCAAACTTTATTTTTATGTTCGGCGTTTGCATGGCTACTCACCATTCACTAAGAACAACCGAACTGAAATGATGAAATATAAAGTCACGTGGAGAATGTATTTTTTCGGGAGGGGAAGGGGCGGGGAGAGGGAGGGAGAAAGAAAGAGACAGTAAAATTAGGCGCTCCTCTAGTCTCTCTCTCTCTCTCTCTCTCTCTCTCTCTCTCTCTCTCTTCTCTCTCTCTCTCTCTCTCTCTCTCTCTCTCTCTCTCTCTCCTGCAGAGAAACACGCTAGTCCTATTTATTGTTGAATTTTAAATGTTCTAATGCTTCAACATCGTTTAAGTTCTTAAGTTCAATCTTCCACCTCGTACTGTGTGAAGCAATTGACGCGAGCTCGATTACTGAACTAAAAAAATATACTTCTATTCAGGTAAAAGTTACCGAATCTAGAAGTAAAGGCAACCGGCAAAAAAGACATCTGAAAAAAAACATACACCCAGACAAAAAAGATAACTGTGTAATGAAAATGAAGACAAAATTATTATAATAATTAACATTAATGACTCGAAGAGAGATAGCCGGAAGCTGCAGAGTGGGCGTGGATGTTTCTGAATGTATGTTGAAAGTAGCGCGCTGAGGAAGCCACAGTTTAAGCTCCTTGGAGACATAAAAAAAATATTTGAATTTAATATTGTTTATTATTGGATATTAATTATCTAAATTCTGATTACTTTAATTTAAATATATACCATTAGATCTTTTTAAAAATTCAAGACTGAATTTCTCATCGTATTTAACATTATCAATTACTATACAATATTATCAATAATAAATATTCTTTTGCAAAAGATCTGTGAAAGGGTAAGGCGAACAAGCAGATATACAGTCAGAGAAATAGAACGACAAATGCGAAACACATTTTTGTTGATGATAATGGTGATGATGTAGTTTGCTATAAGTGTCTTTTTTTCCCAGGTGATTTTACTTTTTCAGGTGTCTTTTTTTTTCAGGTGTCCTTCTTCTTCCTGGGAAAAAAGACGGGTGTATATCATATCTAATCTAATCTAGGTTTAATGTTAAGCTATCAGGCCAACTTGTTGTCCTACATTTAGATATTTTTTAAGTAATTAGGTTAATCTGTGACCTGTTGTCAGAGACTGTCGTGGGTACTGTTTTGCTGACGAGTGGACAATGCGTGGATCAAGGGCGTATCTTGACTGGTCAAGCCTCTCTTCAGCTTTCTACGGTAGAACCTCACGAACTCAAACATTGATCTAGGTGCTATCTTTCGTCTCCCATCCCTAGAAGGCTCTATTAATCGACTTGACTTCTTGAGGATCGAGCCTAAGGAGCGTGTGTTTATGTGAAAATAAAGGGGGTTAGATAAGGAAGAGGAAAGGCGTGAAAACTAGCCTAGTGTGATCTCAGCTAAAACTTATTTCCCTTATTCCCCTTCCCCTCTGCCTCGTCCGTCCC
>JAWQUT010000023.1:1537356-1556230 GCA_033807755.1 Ellobium chinense
GCCACCCAACTCCATCCAGCTATTTCGCCAGAGACTAAACTGCATTTTGACAATCACTTAATAATCTGAGTCAGTTCAAGCTTTCAGCAAATTTGTATCTAGATTTATACCGTTACTAAGAAAGCTATCGAGATTATCAACCGGACGTTACCATACACCAAGGTTAATAACAACGGGGTGTAAAAACCTTCATTCCCTCGATCCCAGAGAAATATAGGATCACTGAACAATGGAAAATGAAACTGGAAATGAAGAACAAAGAAGGAGGTAAAGTGTACAAAATGAAGAAACAGAGAAACACTGTTCAAATTTCACAGGGACTTCAATATTAAAATTCTTAATGCTTGGTCGAGCAGTGAATTGAGCAACTTAATTCCAAATACACACACTGGAGGAAGGAATGGGAGCGGGAGGTTAGCAGAGTACATAGTATTATTTATGTATGTGATGAAATCTGTGTGAGCAGAGGAGAAAGGGAAGGGCAGCCTTCTAACGTGGACGCTCACAGGTAGAGTTAAATCATTTGAATTTTTTTTTCTTTCTTGTTTATCTCCAGCAGAGCAAAGTAAACAGCGTGACATTAAAGAGGTAGGGAGCAGTGAGTATAGCAGCTTTGATGCACTGTCTTTATTGCACGTGCTTTCGATGTAGGGTTAAGCTGAACACAGTTCAGTTTATAAGGATAATGATAGTGTGTAGTCTGGACTAATGTATCTACGAGCTAAGGGACTGACCTTGAGATGAAGAGACATGTTGGAGACACGACAACAAAATAAACTTTTTTGAATGCTCAGTAAATTTCAAAGGTACGGTAGGAAGACATTAATCCCAGAGTTAACCTGGCAAAAAAAAAAAACAGAAGAAGAAACCGTGAAACCGAGAAACTGGTCTGTTCCTTTCCCACCCTCCCCCCNAAGAAACCGTGAAACCGAGAAGCTGGAAGATGTTGGTGTGTTCCTCCCCCACCCTCCCTCTCCCCCATCCCATTCTTCCCCTCTTTTATGTTAACTCACAGCAATGCTCCTGTCAGTTTTAAATTATACTATTGGATAGCAGCTTACTGCAGAAATGAGTTTGACAAAGGATCCACATACACTTTGCTGATCTTTACGTGCTTTCGCTAAGTGAGTGATAAGTTGATCTGATTGCATCAGAACTCGCTAATGACAGATTCCGGCTAAGAGATGTCTAATAGAGATGACCACGAGTCACTTATCTTCCCTCTTTTTTGGATTCGATCGATGAGTCTGTCACGTTATAAGAATCGTTAAACTTTGTTTGTTTGTTTGTTTGTTTGTTTGTTTGAGTCTGTCTGTCTGTCTTTCTTTCTTTCTTTCTTTCTTTCATTTGAGCAATGCCACTATGACATCTAATGAGTCAATAAGTTGCTGCTACCTTCTTCTGTTGCGGAAAAATTAAAACCTTTGCAAAAGCTATTTGATCCTCACGCCCCTCCCACGCCTCGATCTTCTTCTCCTCTCTTCCTACTATCTCTCTCATCTGATTGCTCTTTTGTTCTTCCATCCACTACAATTCATGAAAGCCAAAAAACTGTGCCACGGTAGTAAACTTTATGTTATAAGAGATCTACTGCGTAAGTTAACAGAATATATTGAAATTGTTTTACTCAGATTTCAGTTGGGAAAAAAAATACTATAATGAAAAGAAGAAAGAGAAACTGCTATGATGGACTTGTGACTTGTGCAAGTGAATGTTCTGTCCGTCAGTACTGCTTAGAATGTAAACTGTTACGGTAAAGCTGCTGGATAGTGTGTTGTGAAGTTGTCATTTTGGTTTATAAATACTGTCATGTCCCGTTGAATTTTGTGTCGCTAGCCTATTTCACAGTCTGGGTTTATATTAAATAAACTTGTTATAAGTTGCAACAGATTCACTTCCTACAACAACATCGTTGTGGCAGATCTGGAATGGAGGGTTAAGAAAGGGGCACCTGTAAGCGAAACTAGGTATATGGGAGGAGAAAACAGGGCGCATTCATATAGTAGTGTTACATGAAAGAAAATACAGTTGGGAGTGAGGAGTTCAAAGTAAAAGTAGGCTGCATGGGTGAACGTTGACATTATACGTTTTTGTGTTTTTTTTATTTATTCTCGTCTTTTTTTTTTTGCCCTTACTACAGTAAGCAGTCTTTCCGTATCAAGTTGTGACTGGCGTTCATCAAAACGTGTTACTTTCTCCACTGTGTGTAGAACAGGACTCCTAGGAAACTGCTAGGAGTAATGTAATTTTCAGTGCAATGAATCGTTATATATTAGTGTTGTGGACTTCGGTACAACTTGGATTTAAACGCTATTTCGGAGGAGATTGTGACAATTTCATTGGATTTGCTTCACTGACATAGAAAAGTTGACAGCGCTCTACTATGGATGTTAGATGTGATGTTGGACACTTGTAGGTGACGAGTCTTTCATTCATTATTAATTTCATCTAATTTATACTTTTTTTTCCTTTGGATCCTTGAGTCTATCACATTTTATGAGGGACATCTCTCTCTCTTTCTTTCCATCGATGCACTCTACACGGTTCTTTTTTCTTTCTTTCTTTCTTTCTTTCTTTCTTTCTTTCTTTCTTTCGATTCTCCTCTTTTCTTTTCTTTCTTTCTTTCTTTCTTTCTTTCTTTCTTTCTTTCTTTCTGATTTACTTTACTTGATTTCTATCGGTCTTCTCCCTCTTTCCCTTCCTTTTTTTTTTCAAATTTTTGGTACTCAGGTTCAGAATTTGGATTATGTCTTCTTACAGGATCATTTTACGACGTGGAATCTACTAGATCTACATGTATTCTTGAACGTTTGTTGACATTGTGATATAATATTTCTATATAATCATATAGTTTTTCTCATGCTGAGCAATCCAGCAGTATTCTGTCGTGACTGGTATTCGACAGCGCTCCTTGATCTCCCGATACACTGTCTTCTCTGTGATTAGATTTATACAGTCATAGATTTTAGTGTCGTGGACATCCCTGTGTGCTAAATTATGCCGTATTTCAGAGGATATGTGTGACTCTTCCAATGGATGTAACATACACAAATAATATATCTAGATAGTGTTTTTGGTAGGCATTACCTTTATTATCGTGGTGATTTTGTTTATCGCGAATACGAAAGTAGAAAGTTCGTTTCCTTTGACCAGCAAATGACTTCGTGCACAAGATATTGAGATTCTTCAATTAATGTAAGTAAATGGTTAGTTAATGTCTCCAGGTTGTGTGTGTGTTGATGGCTGATTTTAGATGCCTGATGGGGCAATCTTAAAAGGCAGAGAAAGTTATCATTGCACCGACCTACTGTTGTGCCTGTATTTTATTACGAGATAAAGAATATATTTCAGAATGCGAAAGAAAGAAAGACTGGCTGACAGAAAGAAATAAATGGGGATTTTCGAAGGGCAGGAAAGATTTTGTTAAGCTGCGTATTTGTTGCCTTACACACACTGCACGGTTAAGCGATTTATGCATTCAGTATGTGTTGATGTGACTGCCTACTGGAATGTGTTTACAGAACAGTGACTGGTATTCACTAATGTTCAGTCGTTGTATTTTATGACGCTCTGATTACATGAAGGCATGATGGGAATGACTTGATGAAGCAATGGCGGGTATTTTCGGTATAATTTCTCTGATTTTTATTTATTAAAGGATTTAATTGATGTGCTTTAAGAAATTCTTTACACAAAATTATCGTACCTGGTCCACTTAATTCTCTTATGCATTTTGTTGAGTAATATGACTATTGCTTGAATAAATTTTCGTCACTTTCCTCAATCCCCACACCCATGAAATTCACACACCCGCTATGTCATACCATATAAGCAAGTCCCAACACTTCATTAGTACATAACCACCCAACCGGCGGAAGCTTATGTGTTGGGAACTGGCCCCTATTCCGGTGTGGCGTTAACGTCCGGCGTGACGAAGGTCCTGGTACGGTTAGTTTATGCCGAACTAACCTGTAAAGCTTTGGGTCTGACCAGGTTCCTCCCATAATACGCTACCACAGAGGAGTTGAGGGTTGGGGGGTGGAGTTTGGCAGTGACAGTCCGGGTCAATATACGGAATAGAAGCTGTTGCTACGGGTCAAGAGGCATTAGTGGAAGCACTAGCTTGGCTCAACCATGTCATGGGAAAAGAGCCTTCGCAACTAGACGTTACTAGGTGATCCGATATGTAAATATCCTGAAATGATCCTAGGGCGATCTACGCTGGGGTCCCCGTGCCACTCTTTTTGTTTTTGTGTTTGTTGTTTTTGGTTAATACAGATTCAGACATGTTAACGCGTTTTTGTCGTTTTTATTTTACTTTTTTTTTTTTAATTTCACAAGGCATTACGAAGGCGAAAGGCGGGTCACACTGATATCATCCTGTCGAAATCACCGCTGAGTGTGAATTCGCATGATTGGTTTGATGAGTTTCTGATCTTTTGATGAACATGATACTGCTAGATATATTACCTTGAGGTCACGATTGTGGGTTTCTCCAAATGGTTTCTTGTTTTTCTTCTTCCTAGTGCCCTCGCCACTGGAGATTTGCTTCGATCTTGCGCTGAATATGATGCTGTACTTTTGTAGGCCCACATCAGTAAAGGTCCTCGTCTGATATTTTTTTCTACAACGATTCTTGAGAAGGTTGCATTTGAAAGATTTGGTTAGACTCATTAGTGAAGGATTCATATTTTGAAGAGTTTTCGAATACGTCATATACGTTAACCAGCACACTACTAGATCTATTTTTAACTCCAACCCGAACTCCAAAGCCCGTCTAGATGGGACCCCTAACCCTAAAGCTAATCGAGTCAGGATCCCTAACCCTTAGACCCATCGAGACGGGATCCCTGGCCCTAATGCCCATCGAGACGGAACCCGCAACCCACATGCCCATCAAGAAGAGGTCCTTAATTCTTGTGCACAACAAGACTGGCGTATACGTAACGACTTATAGGGTGCCTTTGAAATCCTCCCTCAAATTTTAATGCATTGAAGCAAGAAAACGCAAGAAAAAAAGGGAGGGAATGTGAAAGGAGGAAAGCAAGGAAGGGAAATGTAAGGAAGGCAAGATGGAAAGAGGAATGAAAGAAACACTTGGACAGTAATTTACATTAGCTAGAAACCTACATATAAATAGACTAGTAGAAAAATGGGAGGGGTGAGGAAGAATTGTGGCTTTTGGTCAGAGTAAAGGGAAGAAAGATGGGAGGGGGGATGAAGCTGATATCAAGGCTATGTCTGGACGGAAGACCGTAGGTGGGGGTGGATAGGAGGGATCAAAAAGGGGGGTATGGGAGAAGTAAAAGCGAAGGCAGATTTCACAATGAGGCTAAAGAAAATGAAGTAAGATGGCGGAAAGAACTTAAACTTTCAAACTGTTGTGTAAATGGAAAGAAGGACGAGAGATATTGAAGAAGTAGATAAAGAAGTGCAGATAGGCGAAAGAAAAAAGACCGAGTGCGAGGGCGCATTAAGAGCACGTCGAACATTTCCGATCGCTAAGAGTGCTCCAGGAGAGCAGAATTTCCTTTAAGCACCGTAATGAAACATTCATGTTAGAAAGTAATTTCCCTATTGTCTGTCTAGTCTTTTGTCCAGCAAGACGTTTTAGACATCGTCTAGGTTGAGGCCAACTCAGATTTTTTTTTCGGTAGTTCTTTGCTTCAAAGAACTGAAATAAGAGCTTGACTGAGATGAAGAATGTCTACAAACGTTTGCATGGGATGATGACCTTGGTTTGAAGTCAGGACTAGATTCGAAAAATTTTAATTACGCGATTCTTAGCAAATTCAAATATAAGATTGTCAATCCAGCTGTTCTATTTTTTTTAAATGGAAGAGCAACAAAACAACCAGGTCAGGAAATATGATGAAAATGTAATCTTTCTATTTGTTGTTGTCGACAAATTGCATGATCTGCCTCTAATTTTGTGCGAAGCAATAAATTATAGAACGCACATACATTTTGTGCAGAGTTCAAGATAAAATTTCCGTGTTTGAACCTCACTTCCATCCGGAGACCCACTAATATCAAAAATTAATCTGAAAAAAAAAATCAGATACTGTGATGTCATACTCCATCCATCGCAGCCAGTGTAGCGAATACGCACCGCAGCGTTTTCTTACAGCTGGAAGTTTCCATAGCAGGCCAATGTCGTCCTCATCCGTAGAACCACTCAAGGGGTCGCTTTATTTTTTGTTAAAACAGTTGATGTTATAGGGTGACATGGGATATAAGAACAAAAAACTGGTCGTGTTTTTTTTCATCTGAAGGCCACAGAATATACTTGTATGATTGGGTGTGTGAGCTGAATCTATATATATAAAAGTGGACTTGGGGAGCTATGTTCGCTAACTCCTCCGTTATTACCTAACCTACGCGTTTGAAACTTCGCAGGCGTCGACAGCATCTATGTGGTCAGGTCCCAATGTAAAAAAATCGACGCAAACTGCTTTCCCCGATTTTATAGAAAATAGTTTGTACCGCATGAAACGTGNACAAGTTTAACAACAAGTTTATTGAACAGCTTATGGTACATATACAGTATCTCTTCCATCATGCTCCAAGCGACGCTGTGTTTGCCATGGCAACTAATAAGAAGAACAATAATAGTTGTTAGTATTTTTTGCCTGGGGCGAGAGATATGAGAACTCTTTCTAGGTATGAATGATATTTTTTCACATGTTAAGACTGGCTAAAGACTGATTGGATACCGTGCTTTTGCAATGGCACCGGAGAAAAAAAGGGCGTATTATAAACATGTGACTCAAGACCAGGCGAGAGGGGCGGTGGTGTGGGGAAGACCAGAAACAGTAGTTAAAGAGACATGTGGAAAGAATGTGAATAAGTATCACGTGCACGGAGCTATGAACGGGACATTGATTCACCTTAAAAATGAAATTAAGTATGTTCATTTCCTTCACTTGACCAAGAGATTATTGCTCAGAATGTATTCTGAGGTTTGGGGATTATCGTTCAAACTTTATTTTTATGTTCGGCGCTTGCATGGCTACCCACCATTCACTAAGAACAACTGAGCTGAAATGAGGAAATGAAAGGTCACTTAGAGAATGTATTTTTTCGGGAGGGGAAGGGACGGGGAGAGGGAGGGAGAAAGAGACAGTAAAATTAGGCGCTCCTCTACTCACTCTCTCTCTCTCTCTCTCTTAAATTTCTCTTTCTCTCTTTCTCTCATGCAGAGAGACATGCTAGTCCTATTTATTGTTGAATTTTAAATGTTCTGATGCTTCAACATCGTTTAAGTTCTTGAGTTCAATCTTCCACCTCGTACTGTGTGAAGCAATTGACGCGAGCTCGTTCACTGAACTAAAAAATATACTTCTATTCAGGTAAAAGTTTTCGAATCTAGAAATAAAGGCAACCGGAAAAAAAGACATCTGAAAAAAAAACATACACCCAGACAAAAGAAGATAACTGTGTAATGAAAACGAAGACAAAAATTATTATAATAATTAACAGTAATGACTCGAAGAGAGATAGCCGAAAGCAGCAGAGTGGGTGTGGATGTTTCTGAATGTATGTTGAAAGTAGCGCGCTGAGGAAGCCACAGTTTAAGCTCCTGGGAGACATATATTTGAATTTAATATTGTTTATTATTGAATATTAAATTACTATGTAATAGTCTACTGTGGAGACTATAATTAATTATCTATATTCTGATTAATTTAATTTAAATATATACCATTAGATCTTTTTGTAAATTCAAGACAGGATTTCTCATCGTATTTAACATTATCAATTATTATATAATATTATCAATAATGAATATTCTTTTGCAAAAGATCTGTGAAAGGGTAAGGCGGACAAGCAGATATACAATCAGAGAAATAGAACGACAAATGCGAAGCACAATTTTATTGATGATAATGGTGATGATGTAGTTTGCTATAAGTGTCTTTTTTTCCCATGTGTTTTTACTTTTTCAGGTGTCTTTTTTTTTCCAGAGGTTCTTCTTCTTCCCGGGAAATAAGACGGGTGTATATCATATCCAATCTAATCTAGATTTAATGTTAAGCTGTCAGGCCAACTTGGTGTCCTACTTTTAGATATATGTAAATAATTAAGTTAATCTGTGACCTGTTGACAGAGACTGTCGTGAGTACTGTTTTGCTGACAGTGAGTGGACAATGCGCAGATGAAGGGCGTATCTTGACTGGCCAAGCCTCTCTTAAGCTTTCTACGGTAGAACCCCACGAACTCAAACATTGATCTAGATGCTACATTTCGTCTCCCATCCCACAAAGACTCTATTAATCGACTTGACTTCTTGAGGATCGAGCCTAAGGAGCGTGTGTTTATGTGAAAAAAAGGGGGCCAGAGAATGAAGAGGAAAGGCGTGAAAACTAGCTTAGTGTGATCTCAGCTAAAAAGTATTTCCCTTATTCCCCTTCCCCTCTCCCCCGCCCTAGATCTATACCGCTACTAAGAAAGCTATCGAGATTATCAACCGGACGTTACCATACACCAGGGTTAAGCAAACATGAGGACTTGCGAACTAGGAACTAGGTCACCCATACGACGTTAATTAGTAGCCGTGAAACACCAAGAGCTAACAGACACTCTGGTTGTTTCTCACCCTTTGTGACCCTTGAACAAAAACAGGCCCTTGAGCCTAGACGGCTGTTATTTTTTTTTAATTAAATGTTTGTATTCGTGAAGGGTCAGTTTATCTGAACTATATCCCTTGTTGTTTAAGGCGTCACTAACCTGACGTCATTAACAGTGTCTCCACGAAGGTCACATGAGAACTGGCCTGTCACCACGAAAGTTATTCAACTGCTGGATTTGTCTTTCACGGTCTCAAATTACAAAATTCCTGATTGCAACAGAATTCAGCGCTTTTGAGTCAAAATGAGAAAGTAATTCCCGATGAATTATCAACTTCGATAAGCTCAGGTGGCAAGCTAACACCAACAGACGTTAGCGGAGGAGGTTCATGATTGCGTGCTCCGCAAGGCATGATATCTGTTTAATAAACATCCACAAAGTAAGGTTTGACTCTGTTTTATGACTGTGGTTAGTGATAAAATTAATTTAAACAAGAGGAAATTATATCCACCCCGTTTAAGAATTTTGACAGAACTATTATATGTATGATAAAAACTGAATAAGTCATAGTACGCTATATTGTCAAACTTTTGCTCAGATAGGCTTCTTCGGTTGAAAATGTATTAAGAATGAAAACATACAAAGAAAAAAGCAGTAGTGATGGTATTTTGTGTACGGCGTTATGCAAGCTCAACATCTCTGCGGATAACAAAGATACTGATGATGAAGAAACCATTTAAGCTCTTGCAGGAAGAAATAATGTGAAGGGCTGATAAAGAAACGTAAGGTTACCATTCTGACAGGGGAAAGTCGAAGCTACGTGAACATCAAAGGCATTTAATCATAATCCATCAAACTCTTTTCTAGGATCCAAGGAAGACCTTTTTTGTTTATTTTCACGCATGACCCTAACGCACCTTGCAAATGCTCACAATAAACATAAAGTGTTTTAGGACCATTACAAATCAAAAAGACCTCTATAATAAAAGATGTCCGCTTCTAAGCTTACACATTTCTAAAATGTTTATTTCTCGTTCTTTGTAATACGGACAAAGCGTGGCTTTGGAAAAACCTAGCTTTTATGGCTTTTATGAATATAATACGCACAAAGAAGGCCTATGGAAAAAGCATAGGAAACGTTGCATAAGCCGAGATTTAAAAAAACCTTGATCACAGATGAAGTTTAAACAGTCTTAATAAGTTAGTGTGACATCGATTAGGAACAGACTGGAAATTAAATTCGCAAATATAGCAATTTTCAAATTTCATGTTCCATGTACTGAACATATCAATTATAATTTGTTTGTGATACTCAGTACCGCTATGGAGACATGAGAAACGTATAGAAATTTGGTACCCTTTTAGTTGAGACACATCGTTTACATTTAAAACTGGAAGGCCAGAGAAATTACTTTAGATACATTTCCGATTCTTGGCCACTATAGCTGGTAAAATTTTACATTCTATCATTTTTAATCATACTTCTTTGCGTCACAAGCTATAGATAGTCTACGTCTAAAGGGTATGACACACAGACTATGACGCACACCTAGGCAAATGAATACAATGGAACCTCGATATTAAATACTCATTAAATGACTGTGATTTGTTATTGTATAAATTGTATATGCATGCACCGGGTTCAACATTGTGCTATCATTGACTTATTCAGGTACACCTCGATGGTAAGTATTTCTCAATAACAAGTTTAATTTTTCCATTCATTTAGGTGTATACTTATTATCACTGTTCTACTGTACATGCATTACACTGCACTACTTTACGAAATAATGTAAATATTTTTGGTACTCTCCTTTACATCATTGTGGAAAATAATCCGTTGTTTTATGACGCTTTTGACGAGCAAAAAAAAAAAGATGACAGAATGCAGATAACAGTCTTGATTTCCCATTCCTGACATTATCATAGAACATTGAATGCTGAAAATGACACGCTCTCGGGTGTTTTTATCAGCTGCTGATGTTCTAAGCCAGTTTGCAGTGCCTCGAATGCAGAGACAAAGCTATTTTTTGCTTATTACAGACTGTCTGATGAGGCACATTATGCAAGATGATACTATCTACGTGTTGTGAGACTATTCTCGTTAACCGATCCTTCGCTCCATATTAGTTGTTCCCAACCGTAATCTGAGCAGAGGATTATAAATATGCATCCACCACACAGACAGCATGGTATTTATTTAAAAGATTACTGACAGCAAAGAACTCAATTTAGCATAAGACGTCATCACAATGTTATTTCTCTTTGGACCCGGGTTACAGTATTTGACCCCGCAGTCATGCAAGTTGTTTATCAGGAGAAAACGAAGTTACTTCATCTGTTTATCGACCCAGTTATGCTTCTTACATCTCATATACGTCTCATCGGCACCAAATAAGTCTTTAAAAAAAAAAATTATGAGAGAGTGAATCAACGCGAGTGCCTCATTGAATTCCCCATCTCACTTACCGCCTTGTCTTTACCGGAATGCAGCAAGGAGTTCCTGTTTCTAAGCAAAATGCGACCAAACATCGCTGTATCTGCCTGATTTGAGGGTATGATGATGCCAATAGCGGCTGGCAAAAAAATATGCGATTTTAAGTAGTCCTTATAAAATCAGAAAACTGGCCATGGGGAGGGGGAAAGAGATTGGATTTGAATTTCAAAGGCTTAGATAGATGCAAATACATTTGTAGACTCAGAATAGATGAGTTTTAGCCACTCAAATATAAATTTTGTGGTTTTTGTTAAGTGGGTAAGATTAACCTGTTTTCTAAGTGAAAAGGCCTAAAATATTAGGTAGCCTGCTTTATTGTCTAAGTTCTCAAAATCTAATTGGTTTAGGGGCATTTTTCTCCGTGTCAAAATTTGGAGGAAAAGCTAAACAGCATGTGTGGAAAATACTTTGGCTGGCATGGGACCCCTGGAGAACTTAACTCGAGGTGAAAACCATTATATAGACAACACTGAAAAAAAACCATTGGCATCTTCATACGTGAAGGTACCACGTTTATTCTCAAATACCGTTCACACATGAGAAACTTTAGCCTTAACAACTGTCGTACAAGCAGTGTTGGCCGTGAGGAAAGTGAGGCAATGATACCATAGTATGAAAGTAAACGATAGTACAGTTTTTAACATTGCCTCTTAGCTGACCAATCATAATGTTAGACAGAGGATCAATTTACCTAATGAATTCACTTCTGTACAGAGCTACATCTCAAAATGAAGAAAGGAGATTCTTAAATTTGCGCCATCCGATCTTTGCCATCGGACGGTAAGCCCCGCCTACAAATCGCCAAATCGCCGCCCGGAAACGATATTGCTGTAAGTCCATCAGGTCAATACGACAGTATTGATCCCAGGCGGCGAAATGGTTATGGACACTGCCACGATTCAGAAGGACTTGCTCTCTTAGTTCATATTATTATAGTGGACGTTTTCATATCACCTGACTTTACCGTAATGTTTGAAGGGACATTTCACTTTAGCGACCTGCAAAATTTCTGTGCAGTATAAAATGATTCACTCGTGTGTGTGGGTGTGCGCGCGCGCGCGTACGTGTGTGTATGTTTCTCGAAAAAATGGCTCTCCAATGACAACCGAATGATCGAAATCAAATCAGAGAAATGTTGTATTATGTCTCTTCGCTCCTTATACACCTCGGGAGGTTCTTTTCATTTTGCCTCTTAGTTAAAACAGAAAGCCCATCCACCATAGGCATCCACATATGGACTGAACAATACCGGGATTTTTATAACGTCTACGCTAAGGGATCTAAACTAGTTACATAATAAGAATATTAGAGACACTATCACTTAAAGTACTGCATTGGTTAAAGCATGAATCTGCCCTATCTGGATAGTCACGACACGGCAATATTATGTCGGTGCGACAGCTTGATAGACCTACCTTCCCCCCTCCCCACCCTAAATCATAAATGTCCAAACAAGAGCGGGGGGGGGGGNGGGGGGGGGAATTTAACCTCCACCGCCAGACAAAGGATGAGTCACGCCCCTGGATGGAATTTGTTAATTTCTACGCATGTTGTCCAAGGAAAATGACACCAAATAGAACTTTTATTTGCCCTGTGCGTAGAGATCAGCTGTTTGGATTGGCCTTGAGCAAGAAAGAGAAGAATAAAATGCAGGGGGTTGTATGGACAAGGAATTTCATGGCTCGCTGACCAATCAATGCACGTTCGATCAGTCAATCAATCAATCAATCAGTTAACCGGTCGTGTGTGAGAACTGTGTACGTAATGCAGGTGCTGGGTTAGACAAAGGTTAGACAAAGTGAAACAGGGGTAGTAACTATATCTTCACCTTCTCCCTCCTGCCTTTTTCTTCTCCCTTCCCCATCCCCTCCCATCCCACGAGAGATTCAGACTAAACCTCGTCTTGATGTTTCACGTCGATACTGTGAATACAGTCATTAGCGAGCTTTTATTTTCAAGCTCGGATCTTTTATAGAATGTTACGGCAGAGGTATATGAATATATATTTCTGATGTTACGGTCAAATCGTCAAATTCATTCCGCATATGCTCAATTTTTTTTGATGATTTGAGTTGTTCCATTTAGCTTTCTTTCCTTATTAAAACAATGTAGAGTTTTGACTCGCTATTATATCTCAATTTTACAAGCTAAAACCACGACAGGCTGTGAGCGCTCATTTCTCAAAACTTCAAAAATGTCTTATTCAGGCAACTATGGAATGAGCGTGACTAAATTTATACTTTAGGAAAAAAAATATGAAATTCACATCATTCCAGTTCGTAACTTGCGACTATCAGAACACCAGGAAATCCATAGCCATAGGCGTATCCCTACTTCTGTCGTTAAGATCCGTATGAAAACCAAACTTGACACTGAGAGCTCTATACTAGCTGGTGGCAGGAACCTTCATGCAGAGCGTTTATTTTTTTCTTTCTCGTGAGGTCTTTCTGGCTCTCCCCATCACCCATCATTGCCCGAGCTAAGAGGACTTGTAACGGTCCTACAGACTGGGAGACACGCCCATGAATGTATGTCTACTGGAGATTCAGAGAGAGGTTCTCAATGCCTGGCACTCATGTAAACATCATATATTTATACAAAATGCTGCACACAGTCAAACGCAACCACTTTTCGAAAAGAATTGTTTTGGAAGAGATATAAATTGAAAATTCAAAAAAATTTATAATTATTCAAAGTAACCTCTTACATGGGTATCCGTCAGGACTATCCATCCATCCATCCATCCATCCATCCATCCATCCATCCATCCATGCCTACCAAACGTTTACCTACCTAACCACCTGTTTGTACTTCTCTACATCTCTATCTACCTACCTACCCACCCATCTACCTATCTACCTGCCCGCCTACATACCTACCTACCTACCTACCTACCTACCTACCTACTTATCTGCCTACCTACCTCCTACCTACCTAAAGGTGGGGGGGGGNGGGGGGGGGGGGGTGGAGTTATGATTGCTTTTTGTTCAATACTAAATGTGAAGAAAATGAGGCTAGTTATTTAAGTAAAGCTTTGCCATTTTTTTAAATTTTATAACAAAAGCCCTTCTCTCACCAAAAAGCCAAATTTATAGACGATTTAAAAAAAATGGTTCTGTCTTAAATGCTTGCTTTGGGGATAAGTTTTGAAAATACGCCAAAATGGTGCTTCCAAGGTGCAGTTTATAAAATATGTCTGGTGAGTTGGACCTGAAGTCCATACTTATAACTTTGACAAAGCCCTTTAATTGTTCTATCAGGAGTTTGGCTAAATGGAATCTCAATAAGTCTTTGTTGGACTTTCAGGCACTTGTCAAAAATATAATGATGAAATAGTGTAAATACTCCGCATAAATCTTGATGAAGAATGAATACACCCCTTTAACTTTTTCCACACAGAGGCATACACGAAGCTGAACTTTCAGTTCGAGTTCATTATTATGGCTGCCAGTTTGTGCATGAGACTATGTAACGTAGACTGGAGAAAGCCTACCATGGCTGCCGGTTTGAGTATGGCACTACATAATAATAGAGCAGTTCGGGGAAACCCGGTAAGTGTAAACGTATTGTAACATTGGTGCGAACTCCTCAACATAAAATAATTAAAGAGGAGAATGGGTTTGAGTGGCATGCCAAATGTGGTCAACAAATGGTGCGACTGGAGATTACCGCTAGGCGTAGCAGATCGCCGGTGCAAACTACTTAACTTAATAAATAGAAGATTGAGCCCCAGCTGCTTACAAAATCTGGTCAACAATAGGGGCGAAATCCTTGACTTGCCGCTTTGGAAATATTATGTACATAATTTAGTGGCACTGTGTAAATTTCGTCCAAGCTTATGACGCTAGGCTCAGCACAGGTTCAAAGGTGATTGGGGTCATTCAATATCCTTTTTTTTTCTGCAGAAATCGAGAATAAAATTATGTCTCTACATCAATATTATTCCTTTCTATAAGCGAAAGGTGTGTAATTGTAGATAAATCAGAGTTTTTGTGAGGCAAATGAGTGGCTTGTAAAGTGAAAAATTATTGTTCAGTTATTATTTTTATCGGACACGTTTACATTTCAACAGGGTGACTCATTATCACTTCAAACGACTACATGTCGGGTCAGAATAATGCTAGGTGACAACTTTTTTCACATAATGACAGTACGTGCATTAATTTTTTATATCATACCAGTAACTCGATGCAGTCAAATAGCGACTTAAGCCTCATTTTGACTAGATGCAAAAAGAACTTTCAGTGCCTACAACTCCTGCTGACCAGGATGAAAGGCTGAACGTAGGAAATTCGAGGTCGAAACTGTACTGTGGAGTTGTCACTGACACTAGATTCCGACCTGCCTTAACAGCATAGAATGCAGGCTGTACTCGCTAATACACCAATTACGTCATGTGTTGTATGGCAGGAGAAAGTACTCCTCAGAGAGTGAGAAAAAGAGAACTGAGCTCACCGTTAACAGTATGACCACTGAAAATCTGGACACACTTTTTTATGTTTTGTATAAAATGTTTACCTAGTCGACAGCGTTACCGAGGCTCCTCATTTTTCTTTTCGCCTACTGACAGCTCTCTCTCTATCTCTCTCTCTCTCTCTCTCTCTCTCTCTCTCTCTCTCTCTCTCTCTCTCTCTCTCTCTCTCTCTCTCTCTCTCTCTCTCTCTCTCTCTCACTCTCTTTTTTGCCCAACTAAAAACAAGTGTTCAAGAGAGCGTACGAAAAGTCACATGAAGTGGATTCCAGAACTGGTATTACCGTCATGAAAAATGACAGGTATGGACAGGGAAAAAGCTGACTGGAGACAAGAGGGCCAGCTAGCGAAACATAAAAAGAAGATTGAATGAAGGACTCGAAAAGATGTACATAAAACAGTTTTTGGAGTGAGTTTTTTTGTGGGGAGGGGAGGGACAGGGGTGGGAGGACAGAGAATCTAGACTAGTAAGTAGTGCTAGGCCTACGCCGTAAGTTTTAAGAAGTGTCGTGAATCTTCAATCTCACAGTATCGATTCTATTTCAGCAGTGATACATAGTGCCGATAGGCAACTCGATACATGCGATATTTTCTGTACTGTTAGGAATTGGGTTTAGGAGACTACTTGGAAAGAATTTAATTTCGACTTTTTCGATACCTTCGATATCATTTGATACCGCTTGGCTCTGCACTTAAGAAATCGGTTGCTAGTTTGCACCAATGATAGGAATCAGTTCGACACACTAGATATCTTTCGATATTGCCAGGCTACTTCCGATACTTTCAATCCTCCCGATACTGAATTGAAATTCCTACTCATTCAAAGTATGGATACTCAGAAATGTTACTACCCACCACTGGAAAAAAGGTNGGGGGGGGGGGGGGGGTAGAATCTAGTGGGAGCTTGAGAAGACCAGTAGGAAACAGAAACATTTTCAGTGTCTTTGGGGTTAACGAAGGAAAAGTCAACTCCATCACTACACTGAAGCACTGGGCGTGATGCTAGGTTTGTCTACATAATGACCAGGGTTGCTGTAACGAGTAAAAAGTAACGCCGCTACGAGTACTCGTTACAGTTTTCGAGTAACAATTACTTACTCGTTACAAGCTTCATCTAAAGTAACGAAAAAGTACACATTACCGAATTTTAGTGTAACAGTTACAAAATTACTCGTTACTTTTTCGTTACTTTCGTGTGTGTGCGTGTGTCACGTGCTTGCTTGATGGCCCGAATTGAATTCAAAGCAATTCGATGTCGGGCGCAAACTCCTTCCTCTGACCACGTGTACCTGTGCAAAACAAACGGTCATGAAGATCATGGTGTTCACGTAACAGTACCACTGATTCTCCGTTGTTCGCTGCGTTAACATCGTCACGTCATGATTTTGTAAACAATCGAGATAGGCGCAACCTGCGATCGCGTTGGTAACCAGCGATTATTTTTCAACTGTGTTTTTGCTTGAAATTGAGATGAAAAGGAGCTAGTGGTGGGGCGTAATAATCTGACGTAATAAATGTGATTATATTTCTATTAATGATCATGATGACACAAACTTGATTGATGATGAACTCATATTGTATTCTTCAGACACAGAGTCACGATTAATTAAGGCGGGCCTGCCCCTAGTGCGAGATACGGACTGTAAACACATTGTTAACAATTGGGGTAATGGTCTTCTGGAACTTGTACGATCACTGAATCTGTACATATGTAATGGTTATTTGCAAAACATTTATCCACACTGGAATTAAATAAGTAAGTCAAAAACACTATAACAATTTAACAAATTTAATACACGAATTTTCGGACTAGCGTCCTTCGTCAGATGTAGGAAATAAAATGTGCGTGATGGTAGGTAGGAAATAAAATTACATATGTAATGGTCGTTATGGTGAAGCGTCTGCTAGTTGTACAACCATCCATGATTCTGTCATTGATTTTTTTTTATTGCCAGTGAGAAACTTATTAATTATGTACTGAACTGCAGTGTAACCGAATATTGCCCAGTACTATCTGATGTACATATCCTCTTAGAATTAACTCTTACATGCTCGGCCAACTACGACACAGCGAACGTTAGCGAATCTGGGCTCGCACAGCATGTTAATGAGAACAGCGTGACGGAGCGTATTATATTATTATCTGTCTTCAAGGGACCTGCTTAAAACACACGATTTTCTCTCAGCATTAGATGTAACAAAAGTTGCTCGCCTAGGTGACTTACTCAGTAAGCAGATGGAGGATAAGAATAATGCACAGGACTGCATTAACCAGGCCTGCAGCGATATAGAAGAAATTAATGTTTGTACAGGCAGGTGTTAAAGCCTTATGAAAAAAGAAAAATAAAGTTCGTAAGATCCTGTTTCACCAGGCAAAGCCTGTCAATAAACAATATTTTACGGTGACCTGCAGGTCAAAACGTAACCTTTTCCACAAAGCTAAGAAACGCTATAACACAACAAGGACAGAAGAAGACCTGGCACGCATGAAATTACTTGGCAGGGAATACAAAAAAAGAATTAAGGCATGTTTTCGGTAGTCACAAGAAGAACATCTGTTCCCGTTATCAAGAATTACGGAGAAAGGAAAATACTCGAGATTACTGGAAATTCGTTAAAGGACAATATCAATTCAGTGACCAAGGCGCTAATGAAGACATAAACCTTACGGACTTTATTAATTATTTCAAAGACCTGAACAGAGACGATACTCCTTTAATCGGCACAGACCAACTTTTTTGTGAGCAATAATGAAGAAATGGATAAACCGTTTACTGCACAAGAAATACGTGAGGGTATCAAGAAACTAAGAAATAATAAAGCAGTCGGAATTGACAATATCCAGAATGAATTTATTAAGACTACAGAGCAGGTACTAACAGAAATATATGTAAAGCTTTCAACATTTCCTACACGTGGGGAGTAGTGCCAGAGTCTTGGACTACTGGAGTAATAAACCCATTTACAACAATAAAGGCAGCAGAAAAAACCCTGACAATTACAGACCTATCACTATTCTCAGCTGCTTAGGAAAGCTATTTACGTGTGTTTTAAATGCCCGTCTTTGAAAGTTCTTGAATGACAGTAACATCATTGGGGAGGAGCAAACAGGGTTCAGAGAAGGGTACTCTACAATGGATGGAGTTTTCATATTACATGCTCTACAAAATCTTATGAAAAATAGAAATAAGCCTTTATTTGCTGCCTTTATAGACCTGCGCAAGGCCTTCCCCAGTGTGTCCAGGCCGTTATTGTTCCGCAAATTGTCAACTTCAGGCGTAGGCAGAAACATGTTCAATATCATATATAGTGCATCTAAACCTTCTGTGTACAAG
>JAWQUT010000023.1:1558609-1577481 GCA_033807755.1 Ellobium chinense
TTTTAGCTGAGCGAATGAAAACATAGTGGCTATAAAGTGGTCTAAGCAATCTCTCAATCTCTCTGAAAACGATTTCTGACATACAAAAGCCAACATCGAAAGCAAATATTGCACGGAAATACCTATCTTGAGTGCTCATAAACAAGGAGGTGAATTTCAACAGGATGTTTATTTGATTGTTTGTTTATTTGTTTGTGAATAAGGGTTGAAATCTACTACGTCTTGCTTTACGAAGACTATAGTCTTGACATTTGTAATCAACGTCTTCTTTTCACTAACTGATCACCTTTAAATGGTCATTTTATTACTGTGATTCATAGCTTTCCTACAAATCAAATGTTCACACAGTCATATTGGTACACATCTGTTAACCACTGTCACGTAAATTGTTAATGTGCTTTTAAATGCACATGTTTTATGTGTTTTCTTCTAAAGCTGATGCACCTGAAGTATTGTTAAATATCATCCGGATGAACCGATTACTCTCCCAATCCGTCAATCCAAATACTTCGTCCGGATTCGTCTCATCTCTAGCTAAACGTAATCTAAGGGCATTTTCCCTCAGTGATCTGATCTTGATCTGAACTCACTGTTTTGGTGAACTTGCCCAACCCTAGACAGACTTAGGATAATAGGATCAGGCCTCACCTTCGCGCCACCCAGTCGCGGGCGGGAGAGGTGGGGCGGGGGAAGGGATGAAGGGGGGACAGGTTGTGTCGTGTCGGGCCGCCCGCGGTGTAAGGGAGGGGGATGAGAGGAGCAACCTTATCTGCGTTTAGTCGGGAGGAGATGGGGCAGGACTGAGTAGGATGGCTGTGAAATTTGACACACCAGACCGCAAAATGTTTGAAGTTTCAATCATAATAATGTGAGGATTAAAGAAGGTTAATGTAACCGTCACTTGCAAGCCAGAATACGCCAGAGTCAGGCTTTATCTCTTCGTTTTACAATTTAATACAACTTTTTTATTAAGAGGATACGGTAGGCCGGTTGCAAGCGCACTTGGCCTGCACTCATTACAGAGATGTCATCACCCCAGTTGCGTCACGAGTCATAAGTGAATCCGCCGTCCAGTGTCGTGAGTCTCTCCACCAATCCCGTCAAATAGTGCGATATTGGCCTGATCGAGTGGCGCCGAGCTGCATGTTTTATGATCACGTGCTATCTCCAGTCTGTTGTGACAGGGTCGATTTCTTGCTTTATGCTTAGTGGGACCATTCACGTTTATAGTTTATAATGAGGTTATACTTTATAAGTATACTTTGTAACTTGGGATCAAGGTTTATATTAAAAGGTGAAAAGGGGAAATTCGACGCATTAGGAGTGTATAATTAGTAAGGAGGAACGCGTAGCATACCGGTGATTGATATCAAGGTATTTTTGTGTTTATCTAATTAAAGATGAATGAATGAATGAATGAATGAATAAAGGAAGGCGAGAAGGTGGAAGACAGGGAAGGAAGGAAAGGAAGGAAGGCAGGGAAGGAAGGAATGAAGGCAGGCATATATAAGACAGTATGACATTGAGCGAAAAGAGGAAAAGGGAATGGACAATTAAATCTATCGTTTCAAGCAACAAAAGATCAAAATTACAAAATTACCAATTGATTACCCTTTCTGATTCTATAATCCCAAGCCTAAATCTCATAGATTTTTAATTTCATTGAAAATAAAAACTCTAATGTATACAAGGGGGAAAAGCTTTCAATACAATGCATTTGGTAAAGCGAGATTTACGGTTCCTGGGGTCGAATAAACGACACACACAATTGAAGGATCATAAAGATGATACTGGAATAATAATAAAATATAAACTGGGTGACTGGAAGTCATTGTACCAGCACACACAGGATTGTATTTTGACGATTTCTCTCTAAAACAGGCTGTGCACTTCGTAAAATTTTGAAGTTCCTTGTAAAGAAGCAGATTTTTTGTTTAAAGGTATTAAAATAAATGGCCATTGATACCAAAACGAACAAAGGCTGCTGTTATGAGACTTCAACACAAATAAATTAGATATTAATTCTATGACTTAACGGATATCACTCAAAAGACAACCGTGATAACTTGTGTGAAACTTGCCAGTTGACTTGTTTCGTTTCTTGAATAACTAAGACACTGAGACCTGAAAGAAGCTAAAAAGTAACTGAAAAGTAATTAGTCTAGTTACTTTTCAAAGTAAAGTAATTGTAACAGTTACTTTGCTTTCAAAAAAGTAAAGTAATTGTAACAATTACTAATTTTTCAGAAATGTAAAAAAGTAACTTTTAACAACCCTGATAATGACTCATTTCGAACAGTGAAGCCTTATTAAGAGGACAACAGAAAGCTAATTCATGTCGGCTGTGGTGAAGAACGTGGAATAATTGGCTATTGAATGATAAGTGCGATGATTACGCAGATTTCGGTTTATGAGGTGCGTCATGTTTAAACCTAAACACAATGGTTGGGAAATGGAGCGACTTAGAGATGGATTGGACCAATATGGTCAAGTGCCAGATTATTCAATTAATACAAGCGGATGTTTAGGTCAAGGGTGCTTCATTCGCATGTCTTTACTCATTTGCCGTGTCGATTACTTTCTTCCGTTTTCATGGATGAACATGTAGCCTTCTTGTGAGGTAATACATAGAAGCTGTTGTATATGCTTCTTCCCTTGCGTTCAATTCTGTCGAGACAGTGCGACGTAGGAAATATCTTGAAGACATAATAATATATTTTTATAACATAGACTACTTGTAAATTTACTCAAATTTAGATGGGTCAACACAGCATGAGGCCATTACTCTGTAGAGCTCGTTAATTTAGTGCCAGTCGACAATAGTTAAGCTAGCCAGTGATTTTTTTTTTTTGGAGTCTTATAATGACACAAATGAGTTTCCATTTCATGTCGAGATAACTCTTTGTACAGTACAGTGCACTTTAATACTACATGGTCTTATTGTAAATGTATTTCACTTAAAATTTTTTTGGTAAACTTGGTACCTGGCTGGTGGTAAATTGTCTAAATAGAAGTTGTAAGTGTCTACAAAACTGCAGCAGCACCTTGAGCTCCATAGAGAGCTCGGAACGTTACTGAGTAATCTGATCTGGTGGGAAATAGACAATATGAAGACATAGGAGCGGATTTTCGATAGGAAACCTATAAAAATTATAATCATGATCATAATTATTATTTACATTGCTTTATACAAAACATAAATCCGCACTGGATATAAATACGTTAACCAAAAAAAAATATATATATAAGAATCTAACAAATTTAATACGTAGAATTTCGAATATGCGTCCTTCAAGCAGAAAACAAAGAAACATCATCATAGTTATCATTGAAGAATTTTTAAAAATTAAGAACCTTTAAAAGACGTAAAAAGGTATGTTTTTACAGATAAATAAAGTAAAATTATTGCCGCAAATTTTCAGTCTTAAAAGATCTTCTTCAGGCATAAAAATTCTTCTAAGATACACAGTGAACTGGTAAAACTACTTATAGGTATGAGTGACGAAAAATAAAGAAAGTTTAAAAGTTCAAAGGCAGATAGTGAGTACAGCATGCTTAAAACAGGTAAAAAAGGCTGTGGTCAGCATCAAGTAAAGTTAAAACATGATGTGGTTAAGAGTTGTTTTTATAGATGAGTATAAATTTTATTGAGTAGTGCCAAACTTGCATTTATTGCTTCCTCACCACTCTCTTTCACTCATCTCTCTCTCTCTCTCTCTCTCTCTCTTTCTCTCTCTTTCTCTCTCTTTCTCTCTCTCTCTCTTTCTCTCTCTCTTTCTCTCTCTCTCTCTCTCTCTCTCTCTCTCTCTCTGTCTTTGTTTCAGTGGGCCTTACCAGAGTATTGGCAGTTAAGGCTTGGAAACTAATTATACAGTAGATATTAGAAGTATAAAGAGGGGCTGTAAAGGAAGGAAAATTGAGTGAACCAAAAGAGCAAATGAGGGGGTACATTTCATGTCTTGAAGGGAAGGCTGTTGAAATAAGGTTCATGAATACTGAGGCCATCGTGTGTACAGTGGGATCCTAAGTTCCAGATGAAATAGGATTCTTATTGATTTAAGTGCTCTTTGGTAAGGGAGTCTACTATTTCTATTATATGTCCTGCAGTAACATCATCATTATTATCATTATGTTACCACTGCTATTAAGGAGATGATATAATTATACTCAGTAGCGGTGAGTGCAGGTTAGTCATGGTTGTCTTTGAGAGAGTGAAGTGATCTTGTTTTGAAAGGCTTCCTCTCGGCTGTCGGATTAAAGATCCTCAGGAAAGAACCCACAAACCAAAGTGGAAATATAATCTATAATTATGACAGAAATAAAATACTCATGTCTTCATGCACGGCGATCATTAGCACCCTCAGTGTGTGTTCTTTTCAAAGTGGGTATAGTGTTTGTAAGACATGTAATAAACGCGTACACGTCTGAATGAGTGAGTAATTATACTTCGTTCATTCAGTTGCTTGCCCTTGCTGCTTTCTCTAGGATTTTGTCAGACTACCTTGGCACAGCCATTATATTTATTTTGTGTCTTTGTTTGTTCACCATTTGTAATGGTCCACCATATTTGTTATTCTTTAATCATCTTTCTATCTAATGAGTCCCAGCTAGACGTAGATCCTCTGTCTAATGCTTAATGCCATGTTGCTGATGTCTGTACTCTCGAACAAAAGAGTCTGAACAAAACGTTCTCTTTCCACAGCGTCCTTGGGTCCATTAACAGTAATGATGCTGGTGAAAAATATCATGATAACGTTGTCCATCGCAAAGTATTAATTTTCTCGTTGCCTACCTTTCCGAGTGGGAATAAAAAACATTTGATCGTTTCGTTAACCCTCTAGTGCCCAGCCCTATATATATATACAAAGGCACAAAAAGTCCGAGCTCCAGTTTTTGGATCACTTCTGGATCCACTAAGTTGGAACAAGCATCAAAATGATAATAATAATAATAATAATAATAATAATGTGGTTTATAAGTCTCATTATTATCCAGGCTTATGCCCGCTCATGCGACTTCACACTATTATGGTGGGGTGATGATCTTGGTTTGCTTTTTCTTTGTTCCACGAAATGTATCAGATCTGATACGCTGGGCACTAGAGGGTTAATTTGATACAGTTTTTGCCCAAAAAAGTTGCTCATTTTCCCTTTTTGGCCACGTCTGTCCGCTCCTTTTTTTTTTCTAAATCTGATTATTTATTTATTTATTTATTTTTATTCATTTATTTTGAACTTTGGCATGTTGTTGTTTGTGCTGAATTATTTCCTTATCTTAGTGATTGGGGACAGATTTAAGGGACAGTGATAATAATAATACAGACATAATTATAAGGACCTGGGAGGAAGAGGGGGAAATGGAAAGGAGCGCTACTACCTAGGGAAAATTTTCGAGAACTTCAGTTCGAACAAATGAGAGCTTGCGCATTAACGATGGAATCATTTACCATCGGAAGAATTGCATCAGTGAATCGGTGCCGAAAGCACCTTTAGTAGCGTTCAACATGCCGAATTAATGTAATTCTCACGATGGTAAGAGCTTACATTGTTAATGCGCAAGCTCTCCAAAATAGCTGATTTTACCGTGGGGTCTGTAGATCTAGTGGGTGGAACGTCAAAACATTTTGCAGTCCTTTGTCCATATGACAACTCTATGACTGCGCGTTACAGGCACTTACGGCTTTTAGTCAGTGGATGGCTGAAACCTTTCAGTGCTTGATATATCGTGGGTTGTAGAAACATTTTGCTCATAATCTCCACAGTAAATACGAGGTGACATAAGTAAGAAAAGAGCACGGGTATAGTGATAATAAGGCACTTCGGCGGGTAAAAAATAGAAAACCCAGGAAGTGTTTGCTGTCATGGTCGTGTGTGACATTACAACAAACTGAAACAGTGTTCGGCTGATTAGTAGAAGAAATAAAAAATTGTGAGAAAGCAGAGAGAGAGAGAGAGAGAGAGAGAGAGAGAGAGAGAGAGAGAGAGAGAGAGCTCGTGCATGTGTTTTGTTATGTGTAGATGTGTGTGTGTGCGTGTGTATGTGTGTGTGTGTGTGTGTGTGAGTGTGTATGTATGCTTGTGTGCATGTGTATGTGTTGTGTGTGTGTGTGTGTGTGTGTGTGTGTGTGTGTGTGTGTGTGTGTGTGTATGTGTCTGAGACAGAAAGAGATAGAGATAGATAGATAGAGAGAGAGAGAGAGAGAGAGAGAGAGAGAGAGAGAGAAATGATAATATTTCTTAGCTGATATACAGATGGTCGGTTTGAAATTTTACCGTTACAAATGAATTGATATCCAGTCTCATGATCATTAATTATCTCCCAAAATGCAAATGATGATAGGTCTGAACAGTTGTAGAGGTAATTTCTTTCTTTCTTTCTTTCTTTCTTTCTTTCTTTCTTTCTTTCTTTCTTTCTTTGTCTCTCTCATTTTCCTTCCTTTTATTTTCTCTTTCTTCCTTCCTTCCGTCCTTCCTTCCTTCCTTCCTTCCTTCTTTCCTCTTTCCATTTTCCTTGTCTTTCTTTCTCCATCTTTTTACACTTTCTTTGTTTATTTGTTTTCTTCTTTCTGTCTTCCTTTCTTTCTTTCCACACACCAACTTCACGGGTGCAAGTAGCACACATTCTTCCCCGCACGAACAATGGGTATCCACAACGAGACAGTAGCGGCCAAGGACTCCACAGTCGAGTTAAAAGCTTACGCGAGAAGCGTAAATTTGTTTGGGTTTGGGATCAGCACGTTCTTCCTTCATTCCTATGGGACACCCTGGTCAAGTATATTACGACTTGGGGTCCTGTCCTGGCCTGGGAGGAGAACAGGACAAACGCAACGTAATGAACTTAGAACTTAAGTCTTACGAGGAAAGAAGTCTGTATACTTACTATGGGGAAATCTCCGCAGTGTAACGAGTAACACCAGGAGGTGTAGTAATTACCTTAACACTTTTTCTCAGTTGTTGTGATTTTTAAGCTTTGAGATAATGCGGAGGATTTGATGGAGGAATACTAAAAGACTGAGATAATTGTGTATAGATACATTCCAGGGTAAGTGTTAAAGTAACTTATTGTTTGTATCTTGATGGTGGTCTTTAAACATCGCTTACAACCCAGGTTAGGGCTAGGAGTAATTGTTGTTCTGCCTCTGTTAAACCATGTAATGGAAGTGTACATTGATGACAACCCATCGTTGCTTGCGATCTCTTTTAGGGAAAAGAGCTTGATAACTTTAGTTCTAAGATTATAGCCAATTTTACAATGGGAGTCTGGAGTGGGTGGAATGGAAGATTTCATGCAAAGCAGCATGGTACCCATCGTTGCTTGAGAGCTCTTTTAGGGAAAAAAGCTTGTGAACTTCAGTCCTAGGATTATAGCCAATTTTAAGTTGGGGTCTGTAGGGGCGGAATGTAAAAATAGTTTGCACCTTTTTGTCCAACATTTGGATCTCTGTCGTACTGTTATAGCAAAGGTAGGCATGCACATTTATAAGGCAATTTCTGACTGGTATTACGATCATACTGCACATTACACACTAGAATTTAATTATGTTAGATCTGAATTTGACATCTAGTTCATTACTTGCAATGTGATCTCAATACCAGGGAATGTCATATACGTGCATGCCTACCTCTGCCATAATATTCGTAAGAGATCAGAACTTGAAAATAAAAGCTCACTGTTATAACCTTTGTAGATATCAGAATAACATAGAACATTTTCTGTTTTATTCAATCTATATTCATGTTCTCTAGTATGATATGTATTTCTCAATGAAAACATGGCTAAGGAAAGGATGGTCTCTCTCGAGTTAATCACTTGGTCGCAACTTGAAATTTAATAGTCAGTAGTTTATTTCATTTATATAAGGTCATAGGTCTTCCGTGAGAAGGAACGGTGTAATGATGACAGTCAGATAATATGTGATAAATAACATAAATTATGAGAGTTGATGTATAGCCTAATAAAATGTTTAAACTTCACTTTCAAAATGATTAATATCTACTAAAGATCTAGACAGCATATAAGAAATACATGCCACAAACATGTTATGAATACAGTGGACGGTGCACATTGACATATAACTTGTAGCCCATTAGGGCTGCCTAAATATAAAGATTTATCCAACTGAAGTTAATAGCTTACTTTTATTGCCACATGGGGAAGGCCTAACTACAGCACATCTATACTACATTAAAATTGCTGCCAGAGTATGGCAGAAGGGCCATGTTCACTTTAATTATGATTCCAGTACAGTTTAAATTTTTGAATATGGTTTCAACCACGTGTATATAGGTCAAATTCAAATGGTTTTTGAAGACCAGACGCCATTGCAGTTGCTGGTGAGTGGACAAGGGCTGATGAACCACATTAACTTATCAGAAAACGATATCTTAGAGGGTAATATTGTTGACCATACATTCATTAGACTGTAATGAACTTGAAGTTTATCCAGGTTCCTGCAGACAGTGAAAATGTACGAGCCAATAAAATATATACAAAGAGATATTGAGTTTGTTTCGTGACTCCGTCTCTGCGCGCTGTAACTGTATTCTCTATTTCTATAAACAATAGAAACCAGCATGCATCTTTTTTTACCCCACCTTCTGGCGCTGTACATGTATAATCTCAGCTGAGAGATGTAGCGACAGGGTATAAAATTCCCGGGGCTGGGCATAAAAATCCTATCGCTGAAACTACAATCTACCACTGTAGTATATTTATTCGCGTGTATCCACACTTATATGCAGAACATCATCCATGGTAGTATCTAACAAAATATGTGGCATGGAGCAAAATGGGACTACATACATGTCTTCTTTTTTACAAACACAAATAAACTTGATCGTTTTTCTTAAACTGTTAACGATGTTTTTATTTTGGTTGTTGTTAACCCATTCCAACGTCAGGTGCCTCCCTGAGCATTCCATCACCTGAGCTTTCTTTTGTCACACAACACAGTGCACTCATTCTTCAGCTATTTTTAAGCAAAAAAAAATTAAAACAAAAAAGGCAAAACGCGGCTCATGATGGTAGTAATCTTTTAGTTCAATAATCAGAAAAGATGGACGGCAACAAAGTGTTGTCATTGGAGATAGCAGTTCAGATTTTTTTTTTTCGTAGCCTGGTGGCTACAGGGATACGAGTATTCTAGTAGGCCGTCGGATGAGTTATACTCGTAGTTAGAATCCAGTGACTGGTAACCACTCATTCTTCGAAAACGCACAATGAATATCTGATACGGAACATTTGCTTACAAACGAGACGACAGACAACAAGCTGAAGCGTAATGCAACCACTGACCTGTGAACTCTGACAAAGAGAAGCAACAATAAGTTCTGTTTCAACGAATTCAAAAGAACGATCGGCGGTTACACGAACCGTCACAAAGAGGAAGTCGTCTTTAAAATAATTATACAAAGGAACTCTGAATACAAAAACTAAGGCCGCTAAGCAACTCGGTATTGACGAAAATGATGGCATGTCAGATTTCCTGAATGAATGCGTAGGCGTTCCATGACCTATTCCTCTTAGGTAGATTATAGAATGATGTCATCAGACTATATTAAAATTCAGAGCGAAATTAGACTATTCCAAATCTGAGTGTAGCCTAAACTTTTTAATACAACCCTGTAGGCCTAAGTCACAACGGACGAGGCTATACTTTGGCTATATCTAGATGACGAGAAATTTTTATGTTGAAGGTAACAGTTACTTCATTTTCAGAACAGATGCACACAATCCAAAGACAGCGTGGCCGTGCCGCACTCAGAAACTTACAACGAAGGTTTCTATGTTAAAAATTTGGACCACGTGATTTAGGTTGTAGAATCCTTGGAAAAGACACTTCTCTCTCCTTTCCCCACTGACTCAGATGTAAATAAGTACCTGGCGTTAAAGCTGGAAAATCAGGGCGCTGTACAGCGGACAACCAGCAATGAATTTGTTATGTATTTTATTTATAAATGAGGTGCACTTAATCGTCTCTTTGTACTGTAAATGAGTTGTGAAATACTGTATGGCAGTGTTTGCTAATTTTACTTAAGAGGTGAATAAAAGTCCCATTTTCATTTTTCATGTATTTTCATTTAGTTTTCAAAGAGTTTAGAGATCTAGATCAATCATGAATACAAAAGTGTTCCCCGCCAAGGCCTATTGGAGCAATGAAGTGTGTGTTGATGAGTACTGTTCAATGCGTTTGGATTGTGAATGGAATGTAAAACACTGTATGGCACTGTAGATATATTGACCTGCCGAGGTAAATAAAAGCCCTAATTTTTCCATTTTATTTTCAGTTTTTTCCCAAAGATTAAACAGATCCAGATCAACCATGAATACAAAAGTGTACCTCGCTAAGGCCTATTGGAGCGATGAGGTGCATGTGGATCCGAATATCTTCTTTGGAACCGCCTCTAAGAACAGATCAAGGACTCCAAGCAGAGACAAGGGTTCCCCCGCTGCACGTAGTCGGACACCTTCGGGTCTGTCTGTCTGTCTGTCTGTCTGTCTGTCTGTCTGTCTACCTGCTTGCTTGCCTGTCTGTCTGTCTGTCTGTCTGTCTGTCTGTCTGTTTCTGTCTCTGTCTCTCTGTCTGTCTGACCTCTCTCTCTCTCTCTTCCTCTCTTTGTCTGCTCGCCTATATATCTGTCTGTCTGTCTGTCTGTCTGTCTGTCTGTCTGTCTGTCTGTCTGTCTGTCTCTGTCTGTCTGTCTGTCTGTCTGTCTGTCTGTCCATTCGTCTGTTTATACCCATCTTCCAAATCATATTCACATAATATACTGTAGTTGCAATATATTATGTATCATTATTATGTCACACCCAAAACAATAATTATAATCGTCTGTGTTGAATTATAATGTTGCATTCCGCAAATAATATCAAGTGCAAAATTCAGTGTCATTTTCATGAAAATTTTAGGCCGGTGCCGATGACAGTATCCGAAATCATATATGAGCTGAAAACTGTGTGCTATACCTTTATGTCCAAATTTTTTTAAAAATGACTTGTCTTGGCCAGTGTGTCAGTCACATACTGGTCATGGTTGTTTGGCTTAAATTTTTAATATTTCAGCTGCGCACCAAGATATTTGAAATTTGACCCATTGGCTGATAATATACATTCTACTGATGAATGCCAAATTTCAGATATCTGAATATTTGAAGAAAATAAACTTTTAAATTCGGTTGTTTGTTGGGTTTTTTTTTTGGCTACCCAATGTATTATTTCATAACTTTGTTTGGTATCAAAATGAATGCAATAACTGGTTCTCATGTGAATACCTTTCTCAGATGGAAACGGCAGGAGTGTGGCAAGGAAGGGCTTCATAAAGAACAAATGGAGTAAGGGTGTAGTCCGCCTGGGATCCATCGGTAATTTCAATCCCAGCCTTCAAGCTAGGAGAGGCACAATACTTTCTGAAAAGGTATCATCATCATCATCATCATCATAATCATCATCATCATAATATCATCATCATTCTCAAAAATGTAAACAACTCTCAAAACTGTGGCATGAAAAATTTAATGAAAGTTCCCAATTTTCGGACGCATGTCCTTCATCAGGGAACAGAAAAAATAATGGGTAAAGAATGATCACACAATCACACATCACGGTATAACTCATAGGCAGATGAGATCAAAATCATCATCACCATCATCATCGTCATTATCTTCATAAGCATTATTATTATCATCACGGCTCACGTCATGAAAAGATGCAGCTCTCTTCAACCCCACATTTGATTCATACTTTCCTTATGAGTCTTAAGTCGCAGACATTTGAAAAGCAATGGTGAGGATTTGTTTAATCTCAAAGGATGTTAAAATAACGAAGTGAATTCATAAAATTTTAAAATCCACTATATTTTAAGTTTGTAAAGTGTTTTTTGTCGTTGTATTCTAATGCCCTGAGAGAGGGACGCGAATCTGCTAGCCACAGAACACTTTTTAAGAGGGAAGGGTTAAATATAGCTCCTGAAACATTGTTCACTACGCAGTACTGCCTATTTTTCTAGCGCGGTGAACTCCAATGGCTCGATAGGCCAGTGATCAGAACAATGGGCCTGAGAATCAAGGCTTCAGTGTTCGATCCTCCGTGAGAGTATTCCTTGTGTCCTTTTAATGACAGAGGAACACATAAAAATAGGCTTTTCATAATATTTCCAGTATTCCTCAATAAGTGAACTATTTTTTCTTATAAAAGCATAATTAATAAACAGAAGTTATTGTAGAAAGCAAATTCGCAACTATGATGAAAACATTTCTAATAAAACGCCGTTTCCAGAGTGATATTTTGGGTCTATAAAGACTAAGTGGATAATGAGGCCCGTAATTCTATGTCTGTCCTCATGTGGCCACGCATGTTTGAGAATATATAAAGAAAAACTGTGAAAAAAAACACTGAAAGCACCACTGATCAAAAATAAATGTTCAACTCAATTAGGTACGTGCTTGGTGCCCAAGCCTGGCCACTAGAACAAGAGCAACATTTTTTGGCATCGATTCATCGATTATCGAGGGCCTTGACCCTAGGTACTCACATGTGAAAGAGTTGTGTACATAATAATCAAAACAGCTACAGAGGTACCAACGCATGGGGACTCATGGGTCTCAGGGGAGATGCTTGTAGATTTATGGAGTTGGGTGCTTGTCCAGCTTTCTTTTCCAAAGAAAATATACAATCATTACCCGTGACGGAGTAGTGACGGATTCACATATAAATTATGCTGAGACGGACCATATAAAGAAAGAGCAAGGCTGAAGAGTTTTGAGGACGGACAGGGTGATAATGGCGGAAAGTGAAGGGAGAAAGTGAAGAAAACTGACTTGGGTATGTAGCAATATCGGTCCTCACAGAAGTTTAGTGGAAGATACATCTATGCCTGTATGTCCCATGATGGTTACAGCTGTGTGGATGCGCCCCTGAGCTTAACTATGTGTAGGAGAGATGGGGCTATAAAAGCTGGAAACTGGTCATTGATTTGAACATCTGGATTGTTCAGTATATTACCAGTCAAAGACGGCTCAAATTTACACATTTGTTAGATGTAGTTCGTATTTGGCTGGATTAGAAGGATACAGTAACAGCCACAACAACAACCACATCAACCATAACAACAACACAGCCAGAGAGGTATATGCCATAACCAGTCGGCTAGTGTGATTAAATATAAGCAGAACCACTTTAAAACTAAAGTTATAAATGGGTTGGTCACTTTTGTATACAATGACGCCGTAATTGTCTCTGTAAAGATGTATTCATCACAGTTTTTTTTCTTTGTTTGTTTCGTAACGGGTGAAGAACTAAAGACCTGTGGTCCTGTGCAGAAGAAGTTTAGATATGCAATGAAAAAAGAAACAAAAAAAAATGACTATGCAGTAAAATGACGTATCTAACAACCTTGAAATCATGTGAAGGTTAAACAAAAATTTATTGGAATATACTGCAATTGCTGTTTTTTTTCTTCTTACCCTTTAATGACTTATAACTTCATTTTAAGACTTAATTTCCTCAAATTCGCAAACTTGTGAGTTACCAGGTTTATACATATTTATACATTTGCCCACAGAGTTATATACCATTGTTATTTTGCACACTTTGTCATAACAATCGAAAACACAGTTTTTAACAACTTGACCCTGAATTAACAACGTTAGTGGCATAAAAAATAGGTGAATAAATTTGACTCCATATCCGCTGACATAAAGGTACCTATTTCAGTTAGTGTATATTTTGGAAACAATTAATCAGAATTTTTCCAGCATCTTAAATTAGAAAGAAATTATCAATACTGACAGACTCTGAAGACGAATTCGCTCACATCGCAGTCAAGTGTTACAAAATCCAATGTATTTTCTGCCTAAAGTAAGTCAGTTGTTAACAGTGTGGGATCTAAGTGAGGCAAACATAGGTCTACCACGCGAATACTCGGCTAGTCAGCAGTGACCGTATGCATAATCTTTACGTTAGTTAACGCAGTGGGAACCTCCCAAAACATTAGTAATGTTCACTGTAGTTAATGCAGTACGTTAATTAACGTATGGATTGTACATACGGCCACAGGTGAGCATCTTATTCACAGTGAGGCAAACAAAGCACAGCTTACTGGTAAGGTCAGTTTTGGGACTTTCACCATTAATGGTAAAGCATCAGGGTTGGGCAGGTTAACTAGACAAGTCGGTTCAGATCAAGTTCATTACTCATAGGGGGAAAAACAAACTTAAGATCAAGTCTAACCCAATTCCAAGAAAATTGAGTGGTTTTCAGATGAGATCTGTTTCCATGGGTTCTTGAAATTTACATTCGGTTCTGAATTTTGAGGTAATTATTCTGATCTTAACTGAAATTTAGTTAGGAACTTAAAGTTCAGACCAAGCACCCAAAAGGCTACAATTCAGATCCAGTTAAATTCACTGAGGACAAAAAGCTGTAGGATCAAATTTATCCCGGTTCAGTGAAAATTGAGTACTTTTTAGATCAGATCAGTTCCTCTTGGCTTTTGAAATTTACATTCGGTTTGATTTTAGATGTAAATTATGTGAAATGAACTGAGATTTAGGCACAAAATTAATGCTCAGATTAAGCATCCAAAACAGCTACTGTTCACATTTAGATACTTTGACTAAAATAAGCTATTAAGTTCAGACCAACTTCACATGATCTGAACTTAAGTTTACGAAGTGTGTTCATATGAGCTCAGTTCTGCTCAAAACCCTCCTTGTGATTACGAAATCCTTATCAGCGTCTATATTTTTTTGTTGTTTTTTTTTCCAGGTTGCCGAGACAGCCCGACTGAGTCGTCAAAATTCTTTTGAGCATTCTTCTCCGTCACCTCCAGGCACCCGGAGGTTTTCAGCCTTAGCGAGAGCGGGCAATACCCTGAGACAGGTCATCAACAACAACAAAACTTTACAGTCCCGCAGTCTAGACAACTTGGAGGCTGTGGACAAATTTAGGGTGAGTTATGGCTTCCCTTTTGTGTGAATGTTATGTACTCATTCTTATTCACGAATGGAATTGTATGAAATCTCCGAATAGGACTGTGTGCTCTAAGGTCCAACCACCTAAGATTTACAATGATCCCTGATTTTCTCAACTAAGGCAATTATTTTTTGGTTATTTGGAAGTCTCAGAATAGGATTGTCCGCTCTTAGAGACAATAAAGCCAAATAAACAAGCAGGTCAATCAGTCATGCCTCTGTTAACGGTACTAGGACTCATGAATACGCTTGAAACCACAAGGATGTACTGCTTTTCGAAGAAGTAAGTCCATTTATGCAAGAGTGTATGGTATCTCATTTCTCTCCAAGCGTCATTTCTGTGGACAAGTAAGTCATAATAGAAGATTCTATTATCCGTGTTGGCTAGAAGCGGACTGTCCTATTCGGAGACTTCCAAGCAATCCAAAAATAATTTCTCCAGGCGAAATGCAGTTGAGACGAGAAGAGAAGGACGAGCCTAAAGAAGAATCTTAACACAATTTAATTATTTGCATGTGCCCTATTTTGTGGAATACTACTTCATCTGTCAATACGGATAGCACAAGCTAACTTAACTAGTAGCCTATGGACCTATAATGAGATTGGAACCTTTTTCCTCTATGGACTATATTAACATTTTGAGCTGCCCTCTGAACCCAAAGTTTTAGCTTTCACCCAGACGCATACCAGATTGAAGCTCATTATGTGGCCCAAATTTTAAGACTGACCCAACCCTAGCAAGCCCATTGAAATTTTGAGCTTGGTTGCTATTTATGAATAGAACCTACCTTTTTCATTGGTCAACGCCAAACCCCTCCTCTTCCGCCTGAGCACACCTTTGACCTGACACTTCCAGCCCAGGGCTAAATAGTGCCTGGCAAAATAAAGTAAAATGGACACAGTTTCCTAAGATATCAAAATTTGCCCCCTGGAGCCCTTATCACTCGAAGCAGGGCATGCCTAAAGAGCGAAAAGGGGAGGTCAAATATAACCCGTAAGTAGTAAGACCCAATAATGAAAGTACAATTACAGACCTGTAACCTAGTATCATTGTTATGGCTATCTAACTATCATACATCCTAGGGCACACATCTCGTTTAAGCTACCAGTTACATACTTCATGACACTATGTCTATGACTCATTTAGTTGTTATTTCCCCCTCAACTATTTAGCTTTCTTTTCTTTCTTTAAATACTGGCTGGCGATCATGGACTTCTATTTCTGTCTGTGTACTGTCCACCTTAACATTTTATTACTGCTTTGTGCCCCTTATCAAACTTTTCACCCTGTCAAAAAATTTCTCCTTTTATTTTCCTCTGTTAAGCTTACCACTAGCTTCCGATTGTTGGGATTTCTATGGAGCATAATTATTTACAAGATTTGCCCTCAAACTCAAACGTTCAAGGGGTGTCCTTAAATTAACATGATGTCCAAGAGCATGCTGTACACATTATTTATCTCTGAACGTTTAATATCTCTTTACTTTTTCATGGCCTCTCTTATCTATAAGTAATTTTAACAGTTCATTAGGTGCATTACAGTTATATTATGCTTGAAGAAAACTTTTTTCAGGTCGTACTAATATGCAATATTAACTCTGTTTTATTTATTTGCGAAAACAAGTCTTAACGTCTGCACCAAAGTTCTTAATTCTTACATATGTCCAACAGGTTACGGTGAGGAAGATCCAGACCGAACGCAAGATGTCTAATGAAAGTTTAGCTAATGTAGGTCAGATTGTGACCGACCTGGGCAACAGGAACAGGCGAACGGTCAGCTTTGGTGACATCACTATGAACGCACTGCACAAGAACGTGGACAAGAAGAAGCTGATCAAACTGCACAAATGGGGACAGGAGGTTAACAGGAAGGTGAGAGTGAGAGGCATGGAGCTGTTGTTGATGGTGGTGATGATAATGGTTGTTGTGGTTAAGATAGGGATAGTGATGGAGTTGGTACTGGCAGAAGCAATGGTGGTGATGGTAGTGATGGAGGTGGATGTAGTGACATCGGTGATTTTGGTGATGAAGATGGAGGCGAAAGTGATATTGGTGGTTGTGATTGGGGTGGTGTTGTGGTGGCCTAGTTGTGATCATGGTAGTGATTGAGTTTGAGTGGCGATGGTGATGGAGGTGATGGTGGTTTAGTTATGGCAGTGGTAGTGATGGATATGATGGTATAGTGCGTCCAACAATATATGTCCTCGGATTTTCGCGAATATCTTTGATTTGTTTGGATCAATCTTCGCCAAATTTTGCACAGCCTCCTGTTTCAATTTTTCTTGATAGAAACATATTTTTTTCATCTTTATACAGTTACAGATAAAAAAGTTTTCTTCATTAAAGTATATAAAAAACTCAAGACAGTCGATTGTTTAAAATACATAAGTTTTACAGTTTTCACAGTGTCTTCTGTTGAAATCAGTTCCACATAAGAGCAAGTTCAAATATTTCAGGCAATGCAATGTTCTGTGTTTTAGCAGTCTCACGTTCTGTGTTCCGCAATTGAGACAAAACATTTTCTCCTCCCTCGTTGCTATTTTATCGCCGACCGCATCCGTTAAAAAAGACAAACTACTACGTCCACGACCAGAATTGACATAAAATAAAATACAACAGTCATCAGCAACTAATAGAAAGTCTCTTCGCTACCTCTGACTTCTTACTGTCCCCACCCCTTCCCTTCGTCATATTTTATCAAAAAGAGTGTACAGTTTGATGGCTCCATCTCGATGCATTTCACCCCGTTCCCTTTTTTACACATACAATAATACACATATTGATTTTGGCGCATATATTTTGGACTCCCGATTGTGCATCATTGTGCACACCCCAGTTTTTGTTCTGCGTAATGAACATGCCAAGCATTCTGATGCAAACAAAAGGCTGGTCTACACAAACATAAAAAAAGCAGACTCACAACTATTAAAATCTTAATATATTTTTAACGTCATTCCTCGACAGTATGATCTAGGAGTCAAAGAAATAGCGCTCAAGGTACTAAACTATCACAAACGTGAGGCTATGAAAAATAGTCTTCAAATAGCATTAAAATATCCTTTTTTAAATAAGATATATATACGTCCAATCATCATCTTTCTATATTAGAAGTTTACTCTTCTGTTGTCTTAAAATGACACGACAAAAAGCCAAGAAACACAAGGAGCATAAGCTAAAGTACATTGAAAAGTTAAATATTACAGAAACAAAACAACCTTGATATTAGAAATTTGAAACATGCACTACAATTATCCGTATCAAAAATGTTTGTGTTTAGATAAGCTGCGTATCCTCACGTCATAATCCACGTAGCTGTAAATCACTTTATTTTCGCGATTTCCTGTGGGTCGAGTTTTTTATATAAGTTGATGAAGAAAACTTTTGTATTTCCATCTTCTTAACCGTCAAAAAATAGTTTCTTGTCAAGACAAATTGAAACAGGAGGCTGTGCAAAATTTGGCGAAGATTGATCCAAACAAATCAAAGATATTCGCGAAAATTCGAGAACATATATTGTTGAAGGCACTATAGTAGTGGTGGCAGAGATATTGGTCGTTGGAACTACGTCTTTCAGTTGCTCCATTTCAGTTTCTATTTCTGGCCCTCAGACCCTTGTTCTTTTGCTATTGTTTTGTACGTCACTTTTTCTAGTGTCAGTCCTGATAAAGTGTTCAATCATGAAACACGACTATCTCTTTAAGTTAATTCATAATATATGTTTCAAAAGTTTTGTGTCAGACCAGGCCAGAATAATATTTAATTTTAATGTTATGCATGGTGGAGGGTAGTGATAGTAGTGAAGGTAAAAGATGATGGTAGAGATGATAGTTTTGATTGGTTTTTGTTGTTGTTGTTGTTGTTGTTGTTGTTTTTGTTGTTGTTGTTGTTGTTGTTGTTGTTGTT
>JAWQUT010000023.1:1588525-1599503 GCA_033807755.1 Ellobium chinense
GGGGGGGGGCATTCTGTAATGCCACAGCGGCCTATTAGCTTTTCACTCTGATTCAGTCAGCTTTGTTCTGTGACTCATATTACATGGCTGACAACGCTATTTTGCTGAGCAGTTTCTAACTTTATATGTTTTCATCAGATTTCAGTCTGCCCTGCTTTCAGGTAATTAGATATGAGGCTAGCTAATCGAAGACAATCTCTATGGGGAAGGGAAAAATCAAGTTTCATGTTTCTGGAACGAGCATCATCATGATGTTATGGGCAACCACCATACTCATGTCCGTTTTTATTCAACCGCCATTGTAGAGTTCTCTTGCTGACTGACCAGATTTATGAACAGAAATAATGGATCATTTATTAAGAGTCATGTGGTCTTAATTGGCCTCTTCGATCTTTCCTTTCCTCCTATCCCCGCCCCTTGTGGCGGCAGAATAACGCCAGTGTGCCACCATATGGGACTAAATATTTTATCACACTTATGAGAGAACAGGGGCAGTCCAGCTTAGTCATGCGAAAAAAAAAACACGAACGGCTTTGACATTGTATAAATACTTGGTTGGCTACCAGCTTTCTGAGTGTGGGAAAAAAACTATGATACAATTTGAACTGTATTTTGTTCGTGAGGTAGTTTGAGGCCTTAATCATTTATCACATTCCTGAAAGAATAGGGACATCCAGCTTGGTCCTAAGAAGAAAACAACAACAACAACAAAAAGGACTCATTGTATGAGTATCTGCTTAGCTACCAGCTTTCCAAGAGTGAAAAAAAAACCACGTATACCTTTAGAACTGTATTTTGTTCATATGGTATTTTGGGGCCTAAATCTTTTATCATACTTCTGAGAGAACAGGGACAGTCCAGCTTGGTACTGAGAAAAACAACAACAAAAAAATGGCTTTGACATTGTATGAGTATCTGCATAGCTACCAGCTTTCCGGGAGTGGAAAAAAATATTATACACTCTGAACTGTATTTTGTTCACGAGGTATTTGGGGACCTAAATCTTTGTATCACACTTATAAGAGAACAGATGCAGTTCAGCTTGGTCCGGACAAAAAAAAATGGCTCAGACATTGTATAAGTACCTGGTTGACCACCGGCTCTTCGGGAATGGGAAACAAAAACTGTGATGCATTATGAACTGTATTTTGTTCGTGAGATATTTTGGGAGAATGTAAACTTTGGCTTTTTTTATCATGAGATAGGGGGGTCTGGCATGTACCTAAACTGTAAAATCAACCACTACCACACACTTGCACTAAACTCTGAACAGCGAATAATCATGATATATGATTGTTATAATGATACATGAAATGTCAAGAAGTAAACAAATTCTTCAATCCTAACTGATGGGCACTAACATTTACGTCATTAAGGGTCGTCATTTATTGTTTACCTAGAGGGCACAGATCACGTAGATGATGCGCTTTCCGAAACTGCCCCGTTCACATATAAACATACTGTCTTGTAAAAGAAGACGGTTGTTTAGCTCACTTCAAACGATCGAAGTCTCACCACAAAGAGTGAACACAGATTTTTCCTTATGAAGTGACCACGTCTATTCTGAGAAGTATAAAACTCTAGCTGTCGTCTTAATCTGACAACTTTGCTGGGATTTGCCTTCATTCTCTTATTTGGTAAGAATTATGGGTATTTACTGGCGTGTATGTTGGGAAAAGGCTCGGAGACGCAAGTGATGTGTGTGAAAGGATAAGTCCGTTTTACATACCTGGTGCCGTCTAGCCCCTCCCCCGCAGAAAAAAAAATCTTTATTTAATGTCCAGTAACAGAACGATATTGAAATAAACTGAGATAAAATTTGGAGCACAAATTATGACAGATAGATGCAATCCAGAACTGTTGCAAGTTTCATTGATGCAGGTGCTATACTTTTGTCACAGCACAGGAAATACAAAACACGTGTCAAACAAAACCATGCCTGGGCCACTGTATTGGATGCACACCAGACATGCTACTGTTAAATATGTGGTTTTAATTTTCCATATTTTGCTACATGACCATAGCACTTAGATATTTGAAATTTGCAGCATAAGCAAACAATACCCACCTGCTGTTTATGACCAAATTCTAGTGGCATAAAATTTGAATCGTCGAAGTTACTGAAATTAAAATAAAGTCGATATTTTTTCTTTTAGAGGCCATCTGATATATCCCGTTTTCTATGCTCACATTTTGTACCTTGCGGACCCTTAGCCAAACATGAAAATGTAATACCGCTTTAAGTAGTTGAAGTAGTCTGTATGGGTTGTGCTCCCTCATTCTACTAATGCTTTGAAACTGCACTAAGAAATGGAGCCTTAATCGCCATTCTCTACAGAATTTTTTTATTTTTTTTTTACGCTCAATCTCATATAAGGCTCTCCGAGCTTTAGCAGCTTGCAGACGTCTGTAACTGTAACTAGGTCACGTATCTCATGGATGTGTATTGTATAGCCAATTAAATTGACCTAAGCCTTCCTAATTTAATCTATCAAGAGTTCCACAAAGTTTGACCGGATTTTTTACCACAAAGTTTGACACGTCCCCCTAATGGAAATGGAAGAGGGATCTAATAGGTTGTATTTTTTTTTTTTAATCTTAAAGGGTCAGAGCAAAATTTTTTGCTTCACAGCGTAATAGGTCCACATTATTTTGTCATAATTTTTTAAACCGCATGTATTTTTCCTTTCGCCTGACATTTTCTGAGAAAACACCGCAGGAATGTCGGGATTTTTACTCTCCACACGCCACCATTACTTGTGATGCGTGACGTAAAAAAAGAGAGAAAAACTAGCCGATGATTGGTCCAGAGAGATTCGGCATGCGTTTCCACCAATCGTCTGCCATTTTTTTGTGGCTTTATGACGTCACGTAGCATAACTAATGGCGGCGTACAGAGGATGAAAATCCCGACATCCCAGCGGTGTTTTCTTAAAAATGGTCAGGAGGAAGGAAAATTTACGATTTCAAGTCTTGAAAAATATAATGTGCATTTTTTAGGCTGTGACATAAATATCTACTCCTGTCTCTTTAAGTCTTAGACAGACAAACCTTATAGCGTCTGATTCAGGATTCATGCTCAGAGACGAATTGATTAAGCTCCTCTATTTACCACACTAGAAAGATTAACTACAAAATAAGAGATGAAATGATTAAGCTCCTCTATGTACATGAAACCTCTCAAAATTACATGCGCCATTTTGCGTGAAAAGACCGTATGCTCTAAAACCATACTTTTACACAAAACGCTCCAAATTTGTGTATGTGTGTTTTGGTGCTCTCCGCATACGACTGGCTATTTCAGAAACTATAGCAGCTACAAGAGAATAACACACATATGAAGACAAGGACTAATTTGTTCTGTACAAAGATGCCAAGTGGTGAATTTGGTATTGTTTCGGCACTTACGGTATTTTTCCGCATAACAGTAGATACAAAGTATTTTGTTACTCGTATACAGAAATGTGACGCGAATGTGAGTCGTGTGTTTACGCTTCCATGAGTGGCTAATCAAAAGGCGTTTTAATCTGAAACCATTGATTTATTCTTATGGGTGGCTGAGCAAAATCTGTTATCCTAAGCGCTGACTTTTTCCTCCCACATGACACAAACTAAGCTGACGTCTAATGTGAAACGATGGCTTGGAATACAGAGGTTAAGAATCGCCATGAAAGAACCTGAATGCTTTCATGCCAATTTGTTATAATATGTTAAAGGTCCGCGCATGATGGGACACATCACAGACTTGAAGTCTGTCGATTCACATTGGAGCACTATTTTTCCGAACTTCACGAGTAAAACTGTTTCACAGATCGCTAGTTTATTATCCCTCCAAACTTTACGGTAACGAAATTTGATATAATAATGCGCTTTATAAGTCTCGTGTCCAGGCTAATGACCGCTCACATGACTTCATATTACTACTACCACAACAGGCCCACTCCACTCCCTGGGGAGCATCCAGTGCCGCAGCCATTTACAGGCGCTAATCACTAGCATTCTGACAAAATATATTCCACTGCCTACGGCCACGTACCCATTTTACAGACGGGTGGGCTGAGGAAAATGTGAATGAAATGCTTACCCAAGGTACTTACAACACAACAGAAGTCAGGAATCGAACACACGATCTTTAGATCTTGAGTCCAACGCCGTAAAGTTTTGGCGACGCTGCTTCATAACGTCTAGTATTTCAAATCATTAATTATGAAAATAAACCCATCTGAATCAAGACAGAATGCACTGCCATTTGTAGGCGGGGCTTGGATTCCGACTGTAATGATTGACTGGCGCAGCTGTAAGCATCCAGTCTGGAAGACAAAATCTGTCCTAAAATAGATCCCTGTCCTCTGTGAGACGGGAAGATGAAATGAGACAAAAAGGTCATAACAATGCTCTGATTGTGTACCGATGTGTTTATTGCTTGCGAGTGTGTGTGTGTGTGTGTGTGTGTGTGTGTGTGTGTGTGTGTGTGTGTGTGTGCGCGCGCGCACGCTTGCGCGCGCATAGGTGCGTGCGGAGGGGGGAGCATATAAGTGTGTTTGTGAGTGTGTGTGTGTGTGTGTGTGTGTGTGTGTGTGTGTGTGTGTGTGTGTGTGTGTGTGTGTGTGTGAGAGAGAGAGAGAGAGAGAGAGAGTGAGAGAGAGAGAGTATTTCATAAGCATAAAACATACGTCTTACAATATAATTTACAGGGAAGGCATTTAGGAGTCTTTTGGGGACGGGATTAATGGGGAGAGAATGATGCAGTTAAAATAAAAATGCGAAACAATTCAAGAGATATATTACTAGCTGATAAAAGTTAAAGAGTGGAAGGAAAAAAAACCCATGGAGGCTGGGAAAGAAAGTAATAGTAGTGGGCCGATCCTGAAATATCAGGTATAGCGATACTCCGTTTTCATGCTCAGAGTATCGAATATAATGATTTTATTTTGAATCTGATACTCAGTACAACAAAGACATTTCGACTTCTTTCGCTACTGTTCAACACTGCTGCGAGGACAGCCAGTCTTGGTCAAGCAAACTGTCGCCGCTTACATTGAAAGTATCAAAATTATAGAGAAATTCTGGAGTTACAGTGTTGATAAGGATATCAAAATTGCTGACTATCTGATGCGTAGAAAAGAAATACCCCCTACTAGAAAGCGATGCCAGAAGGGAAGTGACAGAAGGAATGAAAAAGGATAGGGATGTTAGAGTGAGGAGATGAGATAAGATTGAATAACATCTATATCAGTTAGTCTATGGGGATAATAATGCCAAGATTTCCATTTGTTGATTGATAATTTGCTGAAGTGACTTCCCACGGTCCTTCCAAGCGCTGGTCAGACTCAAGAACAAGACGGCAAAGGAACGTGGGAGTGGTGAGGGTGGGAGCCATTCCATTCATGCCAGAGATTTCGAGAGTTTGCTACAGACTAATGGAATAAAATATGTATATAGCTTATACATAAAGAATATACAGCTTCAGTAACCATGTCAGGCGGAATGCTTCAGTTAGGGTGGTTTTATCTGACAGCCTTACCTTTTAGCGGAACAAGAGGGTAGGGAAAAGGCGGCGGAAGGTGGGGATGGGGGAGAGATCTTCTTACCACCGAGAAGGTATGTCTTCCGGGTCCTTCCACCTTTCCCTCCTCGGAATATCCTCTTCTATGTTGCCATTTACTACGCAAGTTTCCACAACATTTCTGTACTGTATGCGCTGTCATTTTATGTACTCTTTTAGATATTGCTTGCTGTGTAACATTCTGGATTCATATCATATTAAATTTCAGACTCAGATTTCCCTGAGAAATAATAATAACAATCTGTTAACACCCATCCTTGGAACTAAGTCAGTTAGGGTGTGTTATCAGAGATTTTGTGTTATCCAAAGCAATGTATGCGGAGCAGAGAACTGTATTAAGCAATGGTTGTGGTAACCGAGTCCCACCGTAGTGTATAACATTCTGCATTCATTTCATTCCAGGCACAGATAGCCTTGAGAAATATACACTGCTTCCAAGATTTTCCAGCACGCATGCAGCGCAAGATCGCAGAATGCGCCATGTATGAAAAGTAGGTCACTTGATTCTATTTCATGTTGCTGTTCATCGTCATTATAATGTTATTGCTGTTATGAGTAATATCGATAGTGCGTTGACGCAGTTCGCATAATCTCCTTAACTTCAATTTCAGAGCCCGTCTCAGGAAATTTGAGAGTTCGTGAAATGCTACTGTCATTCATTTAACCCCTTTAATAGCTACACCATGGTTTTCATGCGGTCATCAGCCTGTGCGTAGGAAATTGCTCATTAGATCTATGTAGACAATAGGACGTAAGACGTAAGGGCACACCGGAAATGAAACGATAATACTACTTCCGGGACACACATGTACGTCATTTGTAGCGAAGAGGTCAATGAATTCACCTGCGGAATAAAAATAATTAGGCCTTTATATGGCTTTCTATCGTTCATGTGCTAGTATTAACAAAATTAAATTGTGACCGTAATGGTGATAAAGATGACGGCATTAAATGTCAACCAGAAGGACCATATTCTACTCTATCCCCCATTGTTGGCACTTGCTGTGTTGATTTCTATAGGTTTCCTGTATATATCTGATTTTATTTCATAAACTGTGTAGTCTAATATATGTTATGAGCATTTTCTGTTTTGTTTGCTCACAATTATATTTGGATCAGAGCTAAATAAACTGAACTGCGCTGAATTGAAGTAAAACGAATGGAAATTAATTGAATTGAATTAAATTAAATTGAACTGAAATTAGTATTTCACACACAGGCTGTTAAAAATGTCCCAACTCGTGACCTTACCAGTAACTGAACTTTGTTTCTCGTTGAATACGATGCTCACGATGATACTGACAAGCTCGGTACTGACATGGTCGACCCATATCTGTCCCATTTAGGTTTCTCACCGTTAATAGCTGACCTGTTTTCAGTGGGAAGTACATTGGACATTTTTTTTTTCTGTGTGTGAAATCTTGTTCTCGATTATTCAGAGCTAATGTACTACTGCAAGCAACCTTTTTCTCGTCCCTTTAGGTATGAATCTAAGCGGGTCATTGTCCGACAAGGCCATCCGGCATCTTCCTATTATTTCATCTTATCTGGAGCAGGTAAATATGTTCATGAAATAATTATATTCATAACTCTCAGTATCCATTATCGGCGTTATTTGCTCTCCTCGGCACTAGGACGGTAATCACCTCCTAGCCTTTCATGAGGGTTTTTAAAAACGATGGATGGATGGATGGATGGATGGATGGATGGATGGATATGATTGATTGATTGATTGATTGATTGATTGATTGATTGATTGATTGATTGATTGATTTTGATTGATTGATTGATTGATTGATTGATTCGTTGATTCATTGATTGATTGATTTTGCTCAGTTTCCGTGATGGTGGTACGAGAAGGGGCTCAGTATGCAGATCCAGTGGCGTATCTCAGCAAAGGACAGACATTCGGTGTAAGTAGATAATACCCTACATGCACTCTACACCTGGGTATCCACAACGAAGACATTCTACTAAGTTAAGCTACAGATCAGTCATAGTGGTATCTTCGCCTCAGCCTTGTGAGTTATAAAAGTTTTATTCTTTACGCTGTCTATACCGAGTTATCACCTAACACCCATCTCCTTCGCCTTCACCCTCTCCCCAACTCACATCCCCCCTCCCCTTAAAATACAGGTCCGCCTAAAAAGCGCTAACGCCATAATATAGAATTTTTCCACTGGAATTTACATTTCAAGGCAACTGATCTCAAAGAGAAAATCCGTCTCATAATTCGGGCAGTTCCTCTGTGTTCAAATAAAATAATCGGAAAAAAAATGCATTCTTAACTAGCAAAGGAATCGCAGATTCTTAAAACATCTCAAGACAAGAGCATATATTATTATAATAGACGGAGCCAATTTGATATCTTTATAAACCCAACAGAAATTTGCATTGATGGTATTGACAAATAGTTCAAACGCAGACAGAAAAATCAATTACGTCCACTGGAATTTCCATAACAATCCGCTCGCTTAAGAACACTTTTCCTTGGTCTCCTGTGGTCGTTTGCATAATCCTTGGGTTAATTGGCGTGTTACGATAACTACAGTGAACACTACTAATACTAATGCTTTGAACGTTTCTCGTAGTCACCGTAGTACGTTAACTAAGTAAGGGTTATTCATTCGGCCACTGAAGGCCGGCAGAAACGGCTGAGAAGTGTAGGGTATGAGGTTACATGTCAGTCTTCCTCCTCCTCCTCTTTCTCCTCCTCATTATATCATCATCATCACTATCACCAGCACCATTACCGCAATGTCACCGCAGTGGTTTGTCATCGCATAAAATTTCACCACCACTAGCCTATCGCAGAGTTAAATGCATGATCTCTCGGGAGGGATCAGAACGTTTTTTCCCCTCCATCTCGGAGCTGCGAGAAAGATGGTAAAGTTGTAATGATGGCAGCTGAAAGACTTCATACACCAACATAATTATTGGATACAAAATTTTCTAATTTCTTGTCTATATCAAATCATAGAGATTTTTTATTCCGAGAAATTTTCCGAAATTTGTGAGGTTATTATTTTCTTTGGTGATTTGTCAATCATCCATTTTATTAATCATTTACAGTAGAACCCTGATAACACATTTACCCATCAGACCAAGCCACCGAGTACGTATTATCAGAAGTTGTGTGTTAACCAGAATGCTCTTTATGAGAAATAAAACAATTGGGACTTTCATTGAGAGTGTGCTTTACGATTGATATGAGTGATTTGTCCTGAAGTGGCTGGCAAAAAGGATTACAAATAAACCAGCTTTGCTAAGCAGGAGATTTTCTTTAACCTTTGCGGTGCTATGAGAGAATGAATTCTACCTTCCGCTCACTACACTTCAGCGCAACAATAAAATAACTTCGCATTTCCTTGTCAACCGTGTGAGCCGGCTGTCGAATTTTGCTGCCCAGTGTCAGCTGATGGGCTAACAGACAACACGCGTAAGAATGGCTGAGACAAGGGAGTTCTCTTATAACTGTCATTAGCGACTCAACTTCTCCAAAGTCATGAACTCATGCTCTAAAGCGTTTTATCATTCATCCACGAAACTGAATAAATTTTTCAGTTTGTCACCAGCCATATGCAAGGCTCCCAAAATTCCTCGTCTTGCTGTTTAACTGTTGTTGATTGGTCTGGAACTCAGTTAATGAATCAGTCATCTTTCATCAGGAACTTGCCATCATCAACCGAAGCCGTAGACAGTCCTCTATCATCGCCAGGGAGACGTGCCAGTTTATCACCATATCGGTAGATGTAAGTAAACCAACTGGCCAGCAAAGTTAAGAACAGAAATATATATAATAATATAATATCTATCGCCATTTGAGTCATTCCAGCAGATTACCTCTACCAGCTGATTTCTGAACAGCTCTGACTTTATAGCAACTAGTTTCAGTTTACACTTAAAGAATAAACGAATTCCATGCTAGAAACAACAAAACTAATTGCTGAAAAGTCAAAGCTTGTTTTTCAGAAATTAGCGTAACTGATGGTTTTTGGATAGAATAATATACTGTTTCAGAGATTATGTTGTTTTTTTTTGCATAGGAAAAAAATGTTTCAAAAAAATAATACAAGGTGGAATTTTAAACGACCATCATAGTCTTCAGTTCAGTCTGTCTGTTGTCCACCCCAACATTTTCCCAGTGCTTTGAACCCCCAACTTACTCTCTAATTCAATCAGAATCGTTTCCCTTTGTCTTTCTCTGCTTCATTTACCATGTAGTTTTTCAGTCGTTATCAAACAAAATCCTTTAATGATTTGCTACTTATAGAACCTGGGTATTCTTTTTTTCTTTTCTCTCTATTATATTATTATTTCTAGCGTTCTTCTGAAGGACATATTTTTATGCTTTCTGTGATCTTTGGGGTCATTAAATCTTTCCACAGGATTACCATAACATATTTATGGCTGGCGGAGTTAAAACGATGAACGACCCTGACCACGACGAGTTTATGCAGTGAGTTTTGTTTTGTAAAACTGGCTGCCCTGTCATTTAAGTTTTTAGATAGAAAGTCCGATATTGATCTGTGGCAGGTATGCTAGTCGCAGTGTATTTGCTTTTTATAGATTAGTCAAAACCTCTGTGAGACCACTGCGTTCTGGCACGTGACTTTTTCACGGAGCTAGTGATTTGAAGTTTAGGTATTGGATGTATCATCCTGCTTTTGTCGTTTACTATACTATTTTTTGACTATAACTTTTTCTGCAAGTGCTGTTTGATAACTTGCGCATTAATGATGGAATCTCCTACCATCGTAAGAACGACATAAAATCTACATTTGAACGCTAATAAGAAAGCATTCAGCACCGCTGCATTAAGGCAATTCTTTCTATGGTAAGAGCTCCAGTCGTTAATGCGCAAGCTCTCAAGTAATTCTTCGTCCTGATCTTTATCAATCTGACAGATCCCTGACGTTTCTCAAGGGATGGCCGCTAAATCTGCTGAAAGAGAAGACAAACAAATGCCTATTCCTATATTTCAAGTGAGTACTTAACTGTTCTCTGTCCATAACTAGGCTAAGCGGGTGAGCAGATCAATAAGAACTCTGAAAACAAAACAAAGAAACATCAAACGTCAGTGTCAAACAAATGGCATTATTATTTCATTCCTTTGTTATACACGGCACACAGCAGACATGCATTATGTAGCATTCAAATAAAGAAAAAAAAAAGTAGGCTTCATCTCAAAGTCATTGTTACAGAATGTGAGAATGTGAGAGAGGCTTTAGGCTTTTTCTTCGTGTTACATTTACAAATTTAAACAAGGCAAAGACCACACCAGAAGTCCTTGCCTCTGTGGCAGTTCCCCCTACAGTGCCATACTTAATGTTTATGTACTTGATCTATTTGTAATTCTTAAAAGAGAAGAGTTTACCATCACGCATATAGATGATTTCTTTCCTTCCTCCT
>JAWQUT010000023.1:1599762-1615564 GCA_033807755.1 Ellobium chinense
GCACACGCGCATACACCCACACACAAAGATGCTGAAATATTATATCAATAGACAGAGAGAAACAAGGGACGGGGACAGTGTGCCTGCTGAATACACCAAAAGCAGTTAGACTGCATATCTACAGATCTATAATTTAACAGATCTTCATTCAGTGTTTGCTGAACTCATTCAGTTTCCGGTTCAATTTTAGTCTCAAGCATGACAACATGAAAACATTTATAGAAAGTGAAATGAAGAAATTCTTAGTCCTGCAGCTCGGATGAATGAAAAAAACGAGTTGTGACAAATCGACTTCCACAAATCGAAACTAAAAAGAGCATTACATCAACCGTGCATCCCAATACCGCTTCTAATGGTCAATGGCATAATCTGAAACAAGCAGTCCTAAATATGTGCAAGTCATCAGATTTTAAGGATGACTAATGTATATTTCTGCATGGGATCTATTCGGATAAAACTGACATAATACATTTCCCGTTATTTTTAAGTTTTGGTGGGTTTTTTTCTTCGGCGTGATTCGGCTACTAGCTTTCTTTCTCTGTTCCCCAAAAATGTCCTGCTGTAGAGCGTTTTGGTTCGTACTCTCTCTCTCTCTCTCTCTCTCTCTCTTTCTCTCTCTCTTTGTCTCTCTCTCCCTCTCTCTCTCTCTCTCTCTCTCTCTCTCTCTCTCTCTCTCTCTCTCTCTCTCTCTGTTTTTGGGATGTTAGCTCGTGTATTTGTGCAGGTTTGCGTTTGTGTTTGCGTATGTGCGCATGAGACTGCAAAGTGCTTCGAGCCCTCACAGCACTCCACGCCACGTAGTCGGGACATTTTACTGTACTCGCCTACTGACGAAGCTGACTCCATCACGTCCCTCACGGCACGACACGTCTTTGGCATCATTCGTACAGGTCGATATACAGTTCTTCCTGCGTCATGATTTATGGCGTCATATAGCGCCATATTGGTTCCGGTGGGTGGTCAGATCCTTCTGAGTTAATTCGCAAAGAGCTTTTTTTTCGCGGGTTCAGGTGGGCTAGGCAAAAACATGCGATGACATTTTGTAGGAACATATTAAACTTTAGTGAGACAATATTATTTGTCCTAGATTGTAATCTAAACCAGTTCAGTTTGCCACCAAAAGTACGGACATATTCAACAAACATAAAGGTCCCTCATAGCGAAACCCGGTTAGAAAATCGGGTCGCTGATTTCCTGAACAATTCTTTGTGTAGTAATAATGAATATCCAGCAGTCACAGTGTGTTACACGAGTAAGGGTAGGTGTATATCGACTTATAAGGTCGTATCTCACAAATTTGGTCAAATGCAAATTATGGTGTCACTCTGTTCAGAATTTAGCCCGCGTCATATTATGACAGTATCGCATTTCGTGAAGAATTTCGAAAATCTTACGGGCGTAACTATCTTACGAGGAAGTAGATATCTAGAGGATACTTAAACTGTTGCATTCAATCCCGTTTTTCTCCAAACTTTATTTTTATGAGATAAGACATTGTCTATCAATATCGACTGATGTAAACGGAATTTCAGATTTGTTATATTCCAGTAGCAAGGATGGCCAGTTCAGCCAGCAGGGACTATGGAAAATTTAACACGAACACTGTAGAACTGAAGCTGAGAGCTGGTTGATTAGGTGTAAAGATCAACAGGTGATGGCTTGATTACTACCATTTATTGTTTACTTCATCTTCTGGTGGCAAAATCTAATTCTCTTACCTTACAAGCAAGACTGGATACCGTTCAACTCAGCGCACTTGGTCAAACTGAGTCAAAGTACCTTCGGTGCACACAAAAAAGAAGTACCAGTCATATTCGGCGCATGAAGTCTAAGTGTGGGGCACATTTAGCGCACTAGGTCTAAGTACCGGGCACATTTGGCGCACTAATTCTAGGTAACGGATACATTCGGTGTATTACCGTACGGGTCATTATTTGTTAGTACCGGTCACATTTGGCGCACTAAGTCTAAGCACCGGGCACATTCAGCCTACTAGGTCTAGGTAACGGACGCATTCGGCGTATTAGGTCTAAGTACCGGGAACATTCAGCTCACTAAGTCTAAGTACCGATCACATTCAGCACATTAAACCTAAGTACCGTGCACATTCTGCCCATTATTGTTGCAAAATGTTTCCCTTCCAGCTCAAGCACTTTGTCATTTTGGAGAGTCAAAATCTCTCAGACATTTGAGGTGAGTCTGGTTGGAGCAGCAAAATAGAGTGATAAAACAGTGTTATGAGTAAATAACACCACATGGCATGCACATATGCCCCCATGTCTTGCCTTGCCTTGCCTTGCTTTGCCTTGCCTTGCCTTGCCTTGCCTTGCCTTGCCTTGCCTTGCCTTGCCTTGCCTTGCCATGTCGATGTCACTACAACAAGAGCTCAACACTTTTATGTCTTCAACACATGACTGCTTCACAGGGGAGTGTGGCTGTCTTGAAGAGGCTACGAAAAGTCGAGGCTTATGAGTCAAGAAAGCAAACCAAAGGTGAGCAACAGCAGCAACGATTATGAAATCATAACTAGATAAACAATGACAACAGCCACAGCCACAAAACGAAAACAAGCACACAAAAAAATTATGTAAGAAAATTGAGCAACAACTGCGTTTGACAGCATTAAAGCTCGCCATGAATTTAGCCAAGACTTGAGCAACAGTTTGAGACCTGTGACTTAAATTTTGGATCAGCTCTTTTCCAAACGCCTCGTATTCTCACCATTACGTGTCTTACGAAGAGATTACACGAGAAAAATAATATCAGTGCAATATGATGAGGCAATTATCTCGAAAGGTAAGGAAAAGAAAAAGAGAGTTGGGCAGCAAAAGAGATTTAGGACAAAAGCGCATTATCGGGGCATTTGTAGGATTGTAAATAAGCATTATCGTGCTCTTTGAGTTTGTGTTCTTGACAAGTAAAGTTAGTTTAAACTCATAGAATGAGTTCCTATGGGCTGTTGTGAGTAATTGATGAGCCAAGGTTGAAACAGAGTGATAAATTATATCTCTACCCAAAATAAACTGCACCTTAAACGAATTCACAAGTATCGAATGTCATCCTTAAAATGGAAGGCCATTTCCAATCACGATTTCTTGGGCTGTCTTCTTTCAAGTGAAGAGAAGAAGTAGGCCAACACGGTTTTGAATCACCTGCTCAGATCTCGGTAATTTTCTAGTTGAATTGAGCTTCATGATGAGTACACTTACTCTGTATTTTCTGTAATCTATTTTCAGCAGTACAGATTATCACAGAGAAATCTAAAAGGGAACGTCAGCTCAAGAGGACATTGTGGAAAAAGACAATTCTGCCTGAATTAAATGTCCCGCTAAAGGTCGGAGATATGTTGCTATTGTTGTTGTTGTTGTTGTTGTTGTTGTTGTTGTTGTTGTTGTTATTGTTGTTGTTATTGTTGTTGTTGTGGTGGTGGTGGTGGTGGTGGTGGTTGTTATTGTTTCTGACCTTGTTGTTGTACGGGCAGCTTCTGCTTATGGGGTCATTTTATATTGGTGTGTGTGTGTGCGTGCGTGCGTGCGTGCGTGCTCCCGTGCGCGCGCGCGCGTCCGTGCGTGAGATTGTGTGATCCATGCTTCGTTAAGTTGCTGTTTGTTAGTAGTGTTTTTGTTATTTTTATTGTTGTTGTTGTTGATGGGGATGATGATGACGATGATGATGATGATTAGAAAACCTCATCCGTTGTGTTTTTTTGGTTGTTTTTTTTTTATGATGATGATGATTATTACAATAATGCATCCTCTTTTTTCGCTATTTATCTGCCCGGAGAAACTCTCCGGGTTATGGTTTGTAAAAGCTGAAACACACAGACAATTATAATTTCATTACTGTCTCCAAACCGCCATAGTTCTTCTCTCATTTTATGGGAATTGTGAATTTTGAAGAGGATGACGATTTTGGCGACAGGACTGATAGATTTTGATCGCTGTAATATCGTCATAGTCCGACACGCTAGCTTTCCTCGACTCTCTTGGATCTGGCCACTTGTTGCGTCCTTGCACGCTGGGCAGACCCACAGGTGAAAAATAAAAATGAAAATACGACTTTATAATTTACCCCTTAAAGAAACTGTTTTACAGTGTCATACAATGTTATACATCTCATTCATAATACAAACACGTATAACGATACACATCATACATGTAAATGCATAATATTATAAATGAAATACATAACAAAGTCATTGCTAGTCGCCCGCGGTGCAGCGCCTGGTCCCCCAGCTCTATAGCCAGGTACTCATTTACACCTGAGTCGAGTCAGGTAATGGAAGTGAAATGTCTTCCCCAAGGACACTTCAACGTAAACCGCTCAGCTCGCGTGCTCAGTCCTCTGCAACGATTGTCTTAAGGTGTAAATGCTGAGGGTGCGGGTCACTCGTTGGTCATATATACCCTCCTTTCAATTTTTTGTAGCCACTCCACGGGACTTGACCCGCGTGTACTTCCAAACTCTTGCAGCCAGGCCATTAGATCTATCCTCTTCATCTTCTGTTATAAAAGTTTCATCAACAAAAATATTACCATTCCTCAGGGGCACGAGGAGGAGGCGATGAACGAGGACTACAACAGTCACTTCGATGACAATGGTGACCCTATCCCTTTCACTCACCCAGATCACCCAGTGCCTGTGGAGGACTTGGGGGATGTAGACGTGTCTCTGGGGACCAGGAAAGTCTGGAACTTCGGCGGCTCAAGGGATGGTGTTCGGGATAAGAAAGTGTCACACATTCAAGTTAGTCCGGATGTTGTTGTTGTTGTTGTTTGTTGTTGTTGTTGTTGTTGTTGTTGTTGTTGTTGTTGTTGTTGTTGTTGTTGTTGTTGTTGTTGTTGTTGTTGTTGTTGTTGTTATAAAAATATATCCCTTAAGCCATGATCTTTAGGTTCCCAGATAGGCATACTTTTATTTACAGTTTAATCGTACTTTATGGGGAATGAAAGTTTTCCTTAAGCGAAGTTATACTATGACATATTCTGATAGAAAATTTACTGAGATTAAGCGAACTTAAAACTAAACGTAATCAACTGTGATATTTTGTCATTTTAATGACATACCCACTTTCTTGCAGCTGCCACAGATTGTCGTATCAACAACACAGAAAACGCCTGTGAAAAACTACCTAACAGCGAGTCTAGAAGGCTTTTCCCAGAACTTACAAAGTCATGAGAAAGGGTCACTGGGATCTATTGATGATATTGCCATCGCCAATAAACCAGCAGGTATCGTCGGTGTTGACCTAGGAGGTTGTATTCTGCAAATTTTGATATTTGATAGCTTGCGCATTAACGATGGGATCTTTTACCATCGTAAGATTACATTATGTATGTACATTGGTGCTGAATGCATTCTTAATAGCGTTCAATATGCGAAGTTAATTCAATTCTCACAGTGGTTAGAGATCCCATCGTTAATGCGCAAGCTCTCAGTTATTGTGTTTAGTTTGAGACTGGTACCAATGACAGTATCGTAATTATCATGAAACTGCAATTATGACAGATTTATGAGGAGGCACATCTTTGCTTTCTTCCTGAAATATAAAATGAATGTGTGGGATCCCGTTACTCCATAGAACACTTTTATGGAATATGCAGTTCCGTGTCCGTGTGTTAGACTTAAATTGAACTTGACGCCTAACACAGTTTACTGCCGAGTTACTGGGTCTTGTAATACCATAGACGTACTAACTCACAGAATACCGAACTGTTCGTTTTTATTATCCTGGTTCAATTCATTGGAATTAATCGAGGGAGGTAACTCCACGAAATGGTTATAAGTATGAATTCAGGATTATTCCATCATTACCTCCCTTGGACCAGGCTGCTGTCGCTGTACATATACGTCGCCAATTGTGAAATTTATTATTTAACTTCACACTCCACCAGTTACGTCAAATGGAAAATTTTGGTCTTATTTTGTTCACAAATTTGGGTCATTAAACATTCATTGTCTCCCCTCCTTACAAATGATAGTATCTCTATTTATTCTGTTTGTCCTTCCACCTTTTCTTGCTTGTCTTTCCCCTTCCCCACGCCCTCTCCCGTACCCTTTTCCCCTTAAAAAAAAAATCTACAACCGCAGGCAAGTAGTCTAAAAAAGACATAGTCCACCTTGTACAGTTTATACTATTTTCAATGTCCTTCCTTCTCCAGGAAAGCTGTTGGGCCCAGACGATGATACCTCTGAGGATGCTGGATTCAGATCTCAAATTAGAACTATAAATACCGATTTAGACAGTGGTTTCGCTAGGAAGGTAATACATGTTTAACCGTCAGTGCCCATGTCACCACAATCAACCCATCTCTCTTCCTTTTTCGCCTCCTCATACTCTTCCTTTTCCTCATTTTCATTGCGATGCAGCTGTTCTCTGCATCACTTCCATTATCAATGTCATTATAATAATATATAATTATGTCGTTACTCTTCATTTTTTTATGTATTCCTCTGCATTAAATCAGTGTTTTGGAGCTGGTGTAAGAAAAAAAAATGAAAATTTTGTATTTTTTTGTTTGTTTTGTTTGTTTGTTTGTTTGTTTCCGTAACTACAAAATTAGTTAATAGGCCTACATTTAATGAGAAGACAACAGTTCGAGTATTTGTTGACAAATGGAAGACAAAACGGTAAACCATGCAAAGGAAGGCAAGAGAGAAAATTCTGCATGGATTGACAAGTTGAATGGCAGGTCAAAGCAATGATAAAATGTTGAGCTGGACAGCAGACAGACAGAATGTGGGCGTCCATAATCGCCTACACCAGCAGTCATGGTGAACTTGAAGAAAAAGAGGTCTGAAACCAATAGAAGTCGATGAACTGTACTAACCAATCTATCTCCTTGTTTCAGGATCCAGATGACATCACAGCAGCGGACCTCAACCCAGAATTTGTCCACATTCAGACGCTCACAAAGGGACGAGTTTTTGTAAGTCTTCGTGCAAGTCACTTAGTGGATAAATAATGCACTAGACAGCCAAGTTGTAACATCAAATTCATACTGCCGTTCTGTGTAATCGTAAAACAAATTTAAACGTCAGTAGAAAGCCCCTGTTTAGCACATTCTCCTTTAACAATGCCAACTACTTTAGTCCTTATAAAAACATTCAGAACAACACAAAACTTCTGAAAACACACTACCCAAAGTTTGGTCTGAACTGTGGGCGAGCTCCACTGTAATAATTTTCTTTGCTTCCCTAGGGTCTGTCCGACCTCATCCTTGGCCTGCAAACAAGTGTGTGCGTTGTGAGCAATGGAGCAGACTGCCTACTCATCTCCAAACAGCTCTTCAAAGAACACATGCCGGAAGCGTTGTTTAGGCAGTTAAGAATGGATGTGAGTGGGCTGTTGCTGATGTTGTTTTTTGTGACTTCTGGTGTCGTTGTAGAGGTGGTGGTGGACAATGGCCACAGGTTGTATGTTTGTGATGTCGTTGATGGCGGAGTGGTGAAAAAGAACGAAGATTTAGGAGGGGGTGGGGGAAGGGAGGAAGGAGGGAGGGTTGTTGCTGCTGACTGTTCCTCTTCGCTGTTTATGTTACCATAATGTCATTCTTGATTTCTCTTTTTTTTGTTGTTGTTGTTGTAGTAAGAAATGCTCAGTTATTGCTTAATTTCCATAATGTAGCAGTACTGCCGTTACTGTTGCTAAGACCAATGCTTTTGAAGAGGGTTAATGTATTTCTTATCAGTTATTTCAGAACTTGCGTATTATTGATGGGATCTCTTTACATTCGCAGGAATGACATTTGAGAACATGCGCATCAACGATTGGATCTGTTACCATCGTAAGATTTATATTAACTCTGCATGTTGAACCCTATTATCGGTTTATTCAGCGCCGATACACTAATGTACTTTTTACGATGGTAAGAGGTCCCATCGTTAATGCGCAAGTTCTCAATTGTCTCAAATACTGGCACTGATTATGCTGGTAGTGGTGGTGTTGCTACAGCGTACGGGAGCTGACTATAATTACACTTGCGCCATTGCCTCTATTGTGCGCATTCTTTGCTTTAGTAATTAATAAGTATAAATATTAATTCCATTCTTTGTTAAGTCATTCTGTTTTGTTGTTGTTCTTGCAGCTGTGTCCCTATCCAACCGAAGAGGAACTGCAATCAAGTTTACAGAACAGCGTCGACTGGAAGGCATTCAAAGGAGAGACTTTGGCAAAAACTCTTAAATTTGTTAAAACGCGGAAGGACCTCCAGCACCATCTCAAAGTTTGAGATAGCTTACAGGAGCGTTAACTGTCCTTTTTTTTTTGTTTGGACTTGGCAGTCAAAAGCGTCTTTGTGGGCACACCCAGAAGACTCGAAGACATTCTCAGACTTCGGTTTCAATGAAGTGGAACTTCGAATGTGATTTATGAATAATGATGAGGACCAATTTTTTACTGAGAAAGAAGACAAAAGGAGGATTTCTATGGGACCGTTCCGAGTTCGTGCTCTATTTGAGTTCCTGACTACAGTTTATTTTGTTCTAATCGAGAGTTAAGAGCTCAGGGTCAGTGACCGTATGCATAATCCATATGTTAATTAATGTACTACGTTAACTACAGTGAACATTACTAATGTTCTGAGAGTTACCAGTGGTTATCGCAGTGCCCTATCTAACGCAATGACTTTACAGGTGTTTCCAGTCCATGGGATTCAATGTCTGTCTGTATCTGATTTAATCTTGCCTGCGTCTTGCAAGGCCTAATACAGTTTACACTACAGAACAATTCCAATTCGATTTTTGGAAATCTACAGGTGCGCCAATCTCTGTGTCTATCTAGGCCACAGAGACTCCCTATGTCTCAGTGTGAACCTTATAATGTTGTTTGTCTTTGGCGTATCTACATGTATGCCAGTCGTGCTTGTTGACTGCGTATTGCAACTTGCTATTTGCTGCGTTTTGAGAATATATGTTTCCTGCCGATGATGGCTTTTCGCAACATTCGGAGAGCATAGATTAGTGCCTCTGCAGATTTTTAAAAATTCTATGCTTTACACTGAGAAAGATGCTTTCACATTTCTTAAATGATACATGTTTGCTTCCTCTGTGTACGCAGACTGTTGTTGCTACAATTTACAATACACTTTATATTTTGTTGCTGATTTCCTTACTGTTGAGAATGATCAATCTACATGTTGGTATGAAATATCTAAGCAAACCTTCTGTGATATTGATGATGTTAAATAGTTTTATTTTTTGTAAGAGATCCTGATTGGGTTTAGAAATGCTGAACTGGAACAGGAATGGGGCGGGAGAGAACGGGGAGAGGGTTAAAAAGTGCATAATAAAATGGAGGAACTGTGTCTTGTAGCGCTACTTCAGGGTCTACGATTTTCTTTGCCTAATATTAATATTCCGTTGACAATTTTCAGTGATGCAATAAAAAAATTTGTGATCATGATTATATCATTGCTCTCTTGTATTATATAATGTCTTGACAATACATGATCAACATCAAGAAGAATGATGAGTCCACAACTGTCTTTCAAGACACGACTATTAAATTCAGCATTAATTTACTGATGACAAAACAGTATGATGCAGATTAGTCAAGGCCTTAGGACTTCAAAGTAACGGTGATGGTGATAGTGATGATGATGATGGTAATACATTAATCTAGGATCTGCTGGTAAAAGCGGTCCATGAAGGACTAACTCAAAATGAAATAAACCTATTAGTAAAGAGAAGAGACCTTACACACATGTTTACTCACATACACATATGCAGGCACAAGACTCAGCTCACGGAAACATGCTCACATCAATCAAATTTATGTAAAACAGTGAAACATCTCCATTGTGCTGTTTCGCCTATTTGCCATTAACAAGCATTGGTAACGCGACTTTGTCAATGCTGGCTTTCTTTGCTAACACAATGTCTCAAAGTTTCAGCGCTCCCATATCCACAATATAGATCTACATGTATTGCATCTTAAAGCCATATCTAGAAAGAAACTTTCACTGAAAGTGGCCAATCATCTGGGAGAAACAAAATGAATCGCTTATCCTCTTAGCTAACAGTTTTTTTTTCTCTTTTTGCATAAGATCCTTTCCGAGAACAGCTTCCCCAATTTTTTTTTTTATTTTGGCGACGACAGATGGGCGGTCTAGATGCAGAGCTCATGACAAATAGAGCCTTAATTTACTTTGTTTTATGGGTATATTTCTAAGACCGTCAGTCTTTCTACTGCGTCTTTCAGACATATCACGAGGAAGGGGATCTAATATTAAATTTCAGTTTAAATAAAGTGTTTGGTCATGGGATATTTGGCTGTTTAATGATAACTTAATTTTGATTTATAGTATTATGTGTAACGTTAGATGGCGGTGTTGATAACAACGTAATGCGATTTTTAAACCTCTCTTTCTCTCTCTCTCTCTCTCTCTCTCTCTCTCTCTCTCTCTTTCTTTCTTTCTTTCTTCTTTCTTTCTTTCTCTCCCTCTCTCTCTGTCCTTTCTCTCTCTCTCTTTAATAATTGATAGTTTCAGAAAGTCAGCTGGTTGGATGTTAGTGCTACATTCCCCCCCCCCANCCCCCCCCCCCCAAAAAAAAAAAAAGAAAAAAACTTCGCTACTCTCCTGTGGGGTGAGGAGGGGGAGGAGGAGAGCAGAGGAAATGGACGCATATTTGTATCATATAGAAAGATGCTGCAATGAAAATAAATCCTGTACGTTGGGAGAGGAAGGAAGGAGTGGGGCGGGGAAATGGACATCAATAGGAGGGCGGGTTGAAGCAGAGACTTTTCGTGCATGAATGAGTTGAAGCCCCTGTCCCCATCTCTGCTCTACTCTTTTGCCGTTTGCCATGGTCTGTATGGCTAGATTATATCAAAGCATGTGCACAATGCGTAGTGCACATAGATCTATCTTATAATAAAATCTTCTTCTTATACAACAACAATAACAATAACAATATAGAGTATTTATTTAGCTCGGACAACAACGTGTTGTAAATGAGCAAACAATAACAATGTTCTTAACAATCAAAATTATACCGTCCCCTTCCTCCCTCCCTCTTTCTCTCTTTCTCTCTCTCTCTCTCTCTCTCATTCTCTCTCTCTCTCTCTGTCTGTCTGTCTCTCTCTCTCTTTCTCCCTCTCTCTCTCTTTCTCCCTCGCTCTCCCTTTCTCTTTCACCTTTATAAGGGCGAAGATATACTAGATCCGTCCGCCTGTTGTCTGTAAAATGAAGACAGTTGAAGGATACAAAAATATAAGTATACTGTGTCCGCCATTTGTTGCTATCAACTTTATCATACAATGTAGGTCGAGATTCCACCGCGTTAATTAGGGCTTCTTCTTTTGATGGTGGAAACAAAACCATTGTTTGAGATAAATGTGCACAATAAAAATTTATTAACTTTTCGGAAAAAATTCAAAAAGCAGAACATAACTTTGCAATGTTCACGAAAGAGTTGGAATGAAGACACACCTTATTGCAACAGTAATACAAATGGGGGAAAAGGCTTTTAGTGAGTGTGTAAAAAAAAACAAACGCTGAAAATCATAAATCCTTCGCACCCGGGAGTTTTCGAGTGCGCTGGAATCAAATCTAGCCTTAAAAATAGGATTTAATGTATATTTTGACATTTTAGATTTTGCGATTTTATGTCCCGCCTACAGCTATTAGTCATTTCCGGTCGTAGGGTCGTCCGTCTTGAAGGATAGAATGCAACATGCGGCACTTCAATCCGGCTGTCCTCGGATAGGTGTCTGCAAGCTGGAGTTAGTATACCTTACTGTCCGTCATCTCCTCAATTTTACTTGTAATTAAGGCATGCTCCTTCATTTGTTGTCTTCAAACCGGACTATATCTTCGCCCTAAAGAGTTTTTATACAGAGATCGAAATAGCTGAGTGTTGATGATACATGAAGGTCTAGTGAACGAGACTCCCCATGATATGTGGCGACTGGTATTCACTACCTGCACGCTTTCGTCTCACTTCACATTTCTTTCGACTGTGTACAAAATAGGTTTGAATAATGAATGCTGCATGTAACTTTAGATATATAGATGAAAGTCCTCTGCACTAGACATAAAGAGTAACGAATAATGCTGGTGAGAATATTATTTCCGAGGAATTATGTGACTCTTTCATTGGATCTATTTTAATGCAGACACTGCCCATTCCGCACAGTCATGGAGTTTTCGGGTAAGTATCGCTTTTACCTCATTTCATAGAGACATTAATACGTGTATTATGGTCTTCATGTTGTTCTTCCACGGAACCCGGTGAACATGCATGTGAACTTGGAGCATGCATGAAAGGATTTTCATATATGGGCCTTTCTTCAACATACAGGAAAAAACGAGATTGCACATTTGGGGAGGATTTCCATAATTAATTATGTATGCCATCCTTCAACATGCAGCGAAAATTTTGTAAAATTTGAAAATTACATTTTTCTTTCTTTGTATATCCTCACAAACAAACAAACAAACAAACAAACAAACAAACAAACAAACAAACAAATTAAAACGTCTCTTTTAATCTAATCTCATTTAAATCATCCCTCTTTAGTCTCTGTAGTCAGGAGTATGTTGTAGGGTGGCACTCGTATGGAAATCCTTCCCAAATTTGAAAACGACCAGTTTTCTTTCTTTGTGTATCACCTACATTAACCCCCCCCCCCTCNTCTTTATATCAGCCCCATCAAAATAATCCCTCTTCAATTGTCAATTTGGCACGGGTCAGGAGCATGCTGTAGGATGGCCTACATAATGGAAATCATTCCTCATACATTCCCGTTCCACCAAAGGGACACTGGATGACCAACCCGTAGATTTACAGCGCTCGACGGCTTAACACTCTATGGGGCTGTCAAAGTACGGACGGCAGATTATTTTCACTCCGCCCCTAGAACGGACAAAAATGAGGAAAACAGGGCAAATTTGCCTCTACAAAATTATTGAAATCTTGCACGTCCGACAAGAACACAATAATTGATAGCCTTCTCCAGATTGTTCTGTTGAGGTTGGTGGTATTGGTGGAATTTTACGGACAGCAGTTTCGATGTTTCTCGCGGTGGAGACAAGAGTTTCGTGCCCTCCCCTCTCCTCCGCAACATCCTCCTCGATCTTATTATAATCACAGAGATAAATAGTTCAGACTTATACAATCCGATGTTATTCACACTGAGCTGAAGTGTGTTGTAGGTTGGCGTTGGGCGCAAAAGTAAAGCACTTAAGCGTAACTTAAGAACGATGAATCAACTGTGCCGACTTTTTCTGAAAAAAACAAAAAACCAACAAAACAAACAACAAAGATCAGAGGAAAAGGTCAGTGGCATGCGATGTCTTTATTACTACAAACATCTCATAGGATTATTACCAGTTTGTTAACTAAGCTTTATGGGTTAGTCATGACGTGTGTAATGAATCATTTTCATGGTAATAGCACTAGGCATTTAAACTGAACTTTGCGCTAGCTATCTCGAGAGGGTCTATTATTAGGTTATTGTCCTTTACAGAAGACTGAAAGAATTCCGAAAAAGGCTCACATTCTCGTCAGAACGCATGCCTTCTAATACAATCCAAACCCTATCCCAGACTCTACCGGTATTCCTAACCTCAATGTCCTTAAATATTTCTAACCAGGTGTCCGTCAAGGCAGGAGTATCAGGCATGAGTCTCATTCGTTGTGCAGGCTACTACTAACAGACATTACATGTAACTCCCTGTTCTGATGTCAGTTTATTGTCGTCCTCTTCCCCCCCCCCCCNCCTCAACCCTACTCTATGCGCATGATCTGGAATTGCTCGGACGCTACATATATGAGCTCCTATACATAAGTTGCAATAATGTTATCAGAACAGCCCTCTAAAGTCTGTTAATAAATAAAATCAAATTTCACTACGTTTGCTGTTTTACAAATGCTGTAAACTAGATGCTGTTGAACAGATGCCGTTTGTGAATAATTATGTGCTTGTCTGGAATGAACTGAACGGAGAGCATAAACGCTGTCACCTTTTCATAAGACATGAAGAAATAAGGGCGACAATAAGCGAAATAAAGTCTGAATGAGGCTCAGGAGATAATTATTTATAACATGATATAACGTGTAAGCTGTGTTTCTTTTTATATTTTTAAATAAATGCATGGGATCTGTAATTACACAGGTTGGTTTTTTTTTACTTTTTTGGCCTTTCTATTGGTCCATGTATAAGTGTCTGTTTATACTGAACCTTGATCGATATTCACTGGTATTCATTCGTGTTTTTTTTTTTTATGGACTTGCTTCTCTCTACATGAGGGCATGATGGGAATGATAAACTGAAGCAATGGCGGAATTTCCAGATATAATTTTTGTGATTTTATGAAATCATGACACAGAGCTGATGCTTTGCCATAAATTTAGTTACACAAGAAGTTGAAAAATAATCTCCATAATCTTTTAGCCCAGTTTTGGTAGAAGCTTGATCACTCCTTTATTAAATATTGCGTCCTTTTCTCAGACCCCCCCCCCCCCCCCCCCCNAATGAATGTACAGTTGACAATGCATGCCATATAAACATATCCCAACGCTTCAGTAGTACATAACACCCTTCCAGCGGAAGCTCGGTTGGGAACTGGCTCCTTGTTCCGGTGTGGCGTTAACGTCCGGTGTGACGAAGGTCCTGGTACGGTTAGTTTATGCCGAACTAATCTGTAAAGCTTTGGGTCTGACCAGGTTCCTCCCATAATACGCCACCATAGAGGACTTGAGAGTTAGGGTGGAGTTTAGGGTGACAGTCCGGGTCACTATACGGGTTAGAAGCTGTCGCCACGAGTCAGGAGGCTCCAATGGAAACGTTGACCTGGCTTAACTATGTCATGGGTAACGTGCTCTCGCAACTTTACGTGCTGGGTGATCCGATATATAAATATCCTGAAATGATCCTGGTACGGTAAACGCTGGGGTCCCCATGCCACGTTTTTTTCTTTCTATTTTTTTTTTATAAACAGAAGTATAGGAGCTGAGAATACCGAATTTCAGGCAGGGTTCAGGAAACAGTTATGCCTCTGGGAAACTAGCCAATCTAAAACATTTTGTAAACATGGCAGCAAGACATGGCAACATGCCAAATTATAAAATTGTGGTAATGGTCTCAGCATGGCTGTACCTGTGAAGCGGCAGATTAAGGGTCCGCGCGGTTCCCAATCAATAGCGTGCCTAGCGCTTTTAGGTCCTCTCGCCCCGTCTTTACAATTCTAGCATAGTCGTTCTTAAGAATGATTCAAATTATGTTTGTTTGGTCACCCATAAAAATTATAAATAAAAACAGAGCCATGCAGGATTTCTGTTATTCTTTAAAAGAATTTATACATGTAAGTGTGAAGGGATGGAGGTGAAGGGAAGGTGGGAAGTAGAGGAGGTAGTTAAAACTCTGAGACGGCATCAGCTTTTTAGAAGCAACTCCCAGTGGGGATCAACTTTATTTTCTGTTGTTTTGATCGTAGTACACACCTGATAAACGCCTGATTTGCTATCATTATCAGTGATTGACGGCATGAGGGGAAGCTAAACAAGAATGTGCGATCTGTAAAATTAATCTGTTCTACAATTAGCCTAATGATGAGAGTTACAATGCGGAAGAAAAAAGGAGGAAAGGTGGTTACAGGGGGGAATTGGGAGAACACGGCGGGGTGCTTTTCAGCGTCACTCGGAGAAGCAGTTACTCAACAGCCTATCACTGATTGTCAAAAAAAAAAAAAAAAAGGGGGAAAAAATGGGGGGAGGGGGTCTTATATGACGAAAACGCTACCAAAACGGATACTTTTTAGTGACTCAAAAATTATCATATCTTGTTGCTGTTGATGTT
>JAWQUT010000023.1:1615771-1650986 GCA_033807755.1 Ellobium chinense
GGAAGCTAAACAAGAATGTGCGATCTGTAAAATTAATCTGTTCTACAATTAGCCTAATGATGCCACTGGGTGGAGAGTTACAATGCGGAAGAAAAAAGGAGGAAAGGTGGTTACAAGGGGGAATTGGGAGAACGCGGCGGGGTGCTTTTCAGCGTCACTCGGAGAAGCAGTTACTCAACAGCCTATCACTGATTGTCAAANAAAAAAAAAAAAAAAAGGGTGCATTCAACAGACTTTGGTGGGTGCAATTACTTTTGGGTATAAGCAGACGGCCTCCTAAAATCGTCGTTTTCGACATGAAAACACAAGTACACTACCGGTACCACCCACCGTTTGGAAGGCACTCACACTAGCAGTCATACTTCTAATAATCTCCAGTTTGTCTCGACCGGCCAGTATTTATATAAACAGCCAGTGTGTCAAATGCACACTGGGCATTATGTTAACATTATGTTTTTAACATAGCCATAGCATTATAGATATTTGAAACCTGCAGCATTAACAAAAAATATTCATCGGTTATTGTTTGCCAAAATTTCAACTGTACAAGATTTGAATTATCAAAATTAATGAATTCTGAAATAGGTTAACTTTTGGGAGGGTGTAGGGTAGGAGGGAGCACCAGTTCTGCTGTCTTAGGTAATCCCACTTCCTTTCCCCGGAAAGTATTTGACTAGTAAACATGTAAATGAAAAGATTAAGTGACCTGACATGAAAAAGAGAACAATGCAAAAGGTTATCAGTAAAGTAAGTATATAGGCCCACCCCATTCTTCACCAACTCTTTATCTGAAAAAGGACCATTGTTTTCATTGATATTCATACTTCACGCCCAGATAGGCAGTGAACCAATCAAAATAGTTCTATAAATACATTCCCACATGTCATGTGATTGCAACAAGATGGAGGATGGATTGAGAGGTTGATCACCCGGAGGATGTAGAAAGCAATAGAGTCCATCATGGAATCATCCGATGAAGCTGATACCCGGGAGAATGGTGCAAAAGAGGATGTAATTGCATCAAACTCAAACGACTACTCAAAATACGGTATCAGGGATGTTCCAAAATATACCAAAACAACAGCCCTTGGAAAGGTAAGAAGAGGAACTTGACTAGAGTGGAGAGGCTGTAATTGAATTTATTGATGAGTGATGACTGATGGCTATCACTCAACTCAAAATAGTCAAAACGTAATGGAGATTTAGATCTAATTTTAACAGATGTAGATCTAGATCTTCTGGACTGGAAGCAATGTATCCTTTTGCTTTCCATATGATCCAGGATTCCATGTCATATGATTTTTAGGGGAAACATTCCCCTCTTGTCAAAAATTTGTGGGGGTGAATTTGTAAATTCTTAGTCTAGAATGATTTAGATTTTTCTCAAGTAATGCAAACTTTGAAGTGCAAGAGAGAATGGGAGATAGACAGGCATTCAATGTGTATTTTTTTTTTTCTTTTGGGTTGGGGGAGGAGGCGGGCGCGGGTAATATTGATATTTAAATTTTAAGGGATGAATCGCATGCTCATGTGGTCTAGACTGTGACTGTCTAAAGAGCACACTGCCCATTTACATTCATAACAACTGAGTGTCAAGATGTTGTTTGACATTTGGTCCGACAAGCACATCCTACATTCCACCCTGTCAGAGTGAATTAGATTTTGCCTTACCAAATATACAAGACAATCTGACATCAATAATATCATTTAGACATTGGTCTGCCTGACTTTAGGTCTAACAATTTCTAGTTTTTTTGCTGAACCAGGTCAGTTTTTATCGGTCAGGAACAGGAGTCCAGCACTTGTTGACGTATTCTGAGTACTGACAAGTCTTGGTAACACTGACCGTTTGGGAATGACAAAGTAAATAGGAAAGAAGAAGCTCTGGTCATCTGTTGCTCAGATACTTAAAGTTAAAGATGACCGTTGATTCTCTGATGATAAGACAAAACTACAATATCTCTGCAGCCAAGTCTCTTCTATACCTATTCAGTTACTTATTGCAATCGCCACAGACCACCCTAATAAGACTACACGCATACTAATTGTTTTTTCGCGAGTCAAATCTCATGTCCATCTTTGTCATCACACTGACCGTATCATACCTTTTATCTTATAAAATAAATAGATCTGGATCTATACCTGGCTGACAAATGAAAATTCAACAATGCCACTCCGTATGCAAAACTTCTCCCTTCTCCCCACACTTTTGTAGATGTTTTGTAGAAGATTAGCCTTACCGGTGAATTGAGAAGTATAGTATCTATCATTTTCTTTGATCAGCACTGAACTTGACAAATATTAATGTTAGATGCTAGCAACAGGATATCCTGGCATGTCTACTACTCCTAGACAAGTCTAATCACTTTCCATTAGATAGTGTCAGTCTCATTTGTTTAACACTCATCCTCGCTCATTTTGATACGCCGTACTGTATTTTTCCCAGAGTCAACGTAGAAACTTCGGACGAATTGCCACGTCCATTCATCACTCTCAATCACATCATTTTGAGAACAACAAGGAGTTTAATGACTGAAAAATGCCATTCAAACAACACCACCATTCGTAACATAGCACGGGTGCGAAAGGAAAGCCTCAGCAAGGCAGACAGTGTGACACCTACCCTTTGGTCTTTAACAGGGGCTGTTACGGTGTTTTACGCATTGAAATGTAATGTTCTCATGGTGGTTTTATATTTAGATGGTGTCTGTACCATGAGGATTAGTAATGTCTGTATGACCATCATCTACAATATTTCAAAATGTAATGTTGCTCATATGAAATTGAGTGAGATAGATTGAGCTTTCCACTGATGCTAAAACAGTGCAGATAGGCCGAGCTGTCACTGGATAATTGGTGTTTAAATTTGAGTAAATTGGGCCGCGTATCAAGTTTGCCAGTTTAGCCTATGCACTAGGCAGGCTGCTCCCTGTATTCATAGACTAATCACATCGACAGGGATTCCATTGATATGGTTTTTTGTAGTTCAAACAAATAAACAACAGTTTGTGTCGAATTTTTCATCTTCATCGGACAAAAACTATATCGCCGCCATCTTGCCTCTGCAAGGCTGTGAATAGCCTGTGGCCTCCTGATGTCACTCCTAAGGGCAGGCACTATCATACTTCAGCGACTGAGCTAGATTTTGCTACTATCTAGGTCATTCAGGCGAGGTTGACTTAGTTTTAATAAGAATTCATGACCTATTTATTAATCTCAAATGGACAGAAATATTGCACACATACATCCCTGACACCAAATGATAAAAACTGCAGTTCATGAACTTGAGTGCCATTTTGATATTGTTTGTGGTTTTAAGTCTATTGTGGAGCAATGTTCCTTCAGCTGGGGCTGTTGTAACGAATGGGTTTAGGTAACCTACCTTTGTGGCCAGGTAGGTTGTCGAGGCCATCTTCCTAGAAGTGAAAAAACCCTGCTGACAGATTCAATTCTCTGCCTCACTTACCTGTGTTTCTTGTACATGAAAGTTCATAATTAATTAATCATGACTCCCATCATATATATAAAGGAAGCACTTTTTCTTGTCATGCAATCCCTTGGAAGTCACTAGAAACGTGTATGTTGGCAGTTAATCCCGAATATCATGTGATAATAGTTCTGAAATCTCAGTTTTATTGATCTGAAGATAAATTGAAGTGATGTGGGTTTTGTTTAAGTGTTAGACCTACATTGTTTCTGCATAATATTGTCACATTGTTTGCTAGCCATTATAATGTCTGTCTCTCCAGACAGCACCAGTATTAGCAGTGGTATTGGTTACTTCAGCCATCTCAATCTAAACTTTTTGTTTGTTTCAGACCAAGACATTTGCGGGACTTTTCCCCAAGGAGTGGTCTTTTGTTGCAGTGTCTTTAATCAACATTCTGACTGCTATAGGACTTACAATTTACCGCTTGGTACAAGTTGTTAAAAATGATCCCGAGTCTCCTGATTTTACATTCACTATTCTGCTCTTGATTAATGCAGGTAAGATATTGTTTTTTTCCTTCATTTATTGATACGTGGGTTTATTTACATGTCCATTTCTTCATTTATACTTCATGAATTCCTGTAATAGATTTTCATAGAACTTAGAATAGAATGTGATATTGCTTCAGACTTTATGACGTTTATAATCTACCAGATATCCAGCATGCACAGCCTAATAAGTTACTCTTCTGCATGCAAGCAAAGTAGGTAATATCTTTATACCCAGTGACACTATTTCACCTACATCTTCTTTTCTCTCTGACTTCATTAACAAGAAATGAACTTTATGTATCTCTGTTTATTCTGTTTAGTCTTGGCTATTTCCCCAACAGTAAAAAGTCTCCACATACTTCTCACTCATATTTGTAGTGGTATAGAACTTTTCTTTTCTTTTGTGATTGCAGCATTTTGCATCTTTTATGTCATCCATGGGGTTCTGCGAGAGAGGATATATGAACTTTTTGCCCTCATGGCAGCCATATTGGTCGTTCTGATGTATTGCATTTTGGAGTACTGGGTGTTCAACAAGTCAGGACAGACCACAGTGAAGTTGGTGAGTTGGTGTCTGTGTCTGCAGTGCTTGAAAGATATTTTATTGCAGGAGTAGAAGTTTAGCAGATAGTTATGGCCATTGATGACTAACAATGAATGATGGACTATTAGTGTGAGCATCTATTATTATATGGAGAGAATGTCTGGTCCGAGTATGGGAACAACCAATTTGCAAAGTCCAAAACTAGTTTGGTTAAGTCTTAAGGAAACTGTAAAATATGCCTAACACAAAACATTTTGGGTGTCCACATATATTGTAAAGCATAGTGAGTGTAAAAGCTTCTCTGCTTTGCAGATCTTCTAGGTTAATCACATATTTGCTGTCTGTAATTTGTGTGAAACTGCTATGTCTAATCTCTTTTCATTTTGGTGTAATTACAGGTTCGTGTTAGCATGGCAATAGGCATGGCACCGCCAAATATCATCCTTGCTTTTCTGGTGTCCAAAAATTTTGGATATTTGGAGTTCAGAATTGTTGGAGCATCGGAATACCTGCAAGGTGAGCGAATGCTTAATGCTCAGGAAACAAAACTAAGACAAGGGATTAGCAAGTTAGACTTCACCTGCTTTACAAAATATAGTGAGTGGGAAAAGATGATGGGTCATAATGTTGTAGTCCCTTCCCAAACTTCAAGTATAGTATTAAAAATGAAGAAAAGAAGAAAATGCAAACAGGTCTTTTATCTATTCCATAGATTATTGTTTTACAATGCTATACAGTATTACACATCTCATTCATAATGCACATACAGAGAGAATGGTTTTCACCTATAAAAACACCATAGTAACATCGAAGCTGGTATTCTTACTTGGTAGAATTTAACAATGAGATCTTCCACAATAGCTCTATATGATGCTGACTGAACATCAGGCTAGTTGAAAATTCCTGATCCCCTCCTGTCTTTGAATCACGTTTGTTTTTCACCATTTAGGTCCATAATGTTTGATACACAGTGTCTTTTAACTCATGTTGCTTCATTCATATGTAAGTTATGTTGACATTATGCCTGCATTACGCTGGATGTCTGATGTGAACTTGGATAACACACCCACCATTGGGACCAAGCGTGGACTATCAGAAGTTTTGTGTTTCAGGTTGTTCATTTAGGTGTCTGATATCAGGCAAACCCTCTATATTCTCATGTGGTCATTTCAGGATTATACAGACAAGCTGCAGTTTTTTCCTGTTTACTCAAATTTGACCTTCAAGCTACAGTGAGTATGCAGCCATATTTCTGTCAATGCACTGTCAAGCATGCTTTAAGTGAAGTTCACAGAACTTTGAACTGTTTTGGATTAAGCATATGTCACAAATATTCATAGGGAAGATTGAACACAACTATCACTTTGAGATCTGTAAAGTGTTTCAGAAGCGTGTTGTTCCATGAAGAAAGTTTTGTAAACAATATGTTAAGTATATCGTCATTTAAAGATGAGGATGGTTGAAGGTGTTGATGATTTCTCTATCACATTTGAAATGTAGTACCAATGTTATCTATATAGTAATTGAGATGACAACATGTTTGAACTTATGCATTATGTTTATTGATATGCATATCGACTGTGAAGACAAATTTCCATAATAAGGATGAAAAAAGTATTATCGCAGTTATCATAACATAAGTTTATGAATCCGTATTAATTCCGTCCTTCAATTTTAGTGTAGTTTTGTGAGCATAATTTGAAGATCATAATATGATAATTATGATGACCATGCTTCTGCCAATGACTTACAAATTTGTAGGTTTGAATCATTAGAACATGTGCTCTTTCACATCGTGAATGCCAGTGTGCTGTTAGCCTGCATTCTATAAACAGAGGGACTGACCTTTTCAACAGCCTTAAGAAAAACTTTCAACTTGGCTAAACTCAGTCTACCAGTGCCCACTTTATAGATATTCAATATACAGCTCTGTTTCCCACTCACAAAACTTGTTCACAGTGACTATAAGCAGTACTGAATCATGCTTTTGAGAATCACTCTCAGACCATGGCAGACACAGGATAGTTTGTCTTTTTCAGCCAGTTTGAAAGGGTGAATTGGATGGGGAAACTCTGATGCCAAGAAGACGAATGGTATGCTTTGGTTTTAATTTCAGAGTAGCATTGTCATTCTTGCACTGAAGGATGGAACAAATGTCTCTCTGCTAGAAACTGTATCTCTGGCCATTGGTTTGCCATACTCTTTCTTATGGTGCCTGTTGGGATGGTTGTCTGTAAGTAGCATATTATTATGTAAGGGGATATAATGGAGGAGTCCGAAGGTAGTTATAATTCCCTTTGTTTAAAGAACACAGCAGTTGAGGCAGAAGCCCAGGTTTTTTTCTTCTGGATATACTGGTTTCACAGGAAACAACACTGTTGACAGATTAGCTGAGGCCATAAAGTTTGACAAGGCAGATGTGTTGGAAGAATTGACATTGAAATTGAGGGAGGAGGAGGAGAAATTGAAAGATCACTATTACCTGCAGAAAGTGTCAGTAATGGGCGAGGGAAGATGATGCAAGCTTACAGGAAACTCAAAAAGAATACATGATCAGACAACAGGGATGAATAGCCAGGAGATCATTCACTGAGTTTCGCATTGGGGAACAGCATAGATCACTGTCGGGGAAAAAATACTGTTGTAAATCCTCAAAGTAAATTTTGGGCTGACAGTAGTGACAGTAGTATTAATCTCGGGCAGTGATATATGAATCTGTCCAGAGTGCCAGCCTGTTGTTTCCTTCTTAGAATTATGATAATAATGGTGGAATAATGTTATGAGGATCTGGTATAAGATACTAGGCGGGTTGGAGGAGGGAAGGGGTGGGGTGAGGGGGTGATGGTGGGGACAGAGAGATCTTGGATGAAACGGTGGTTGCAGGGACAGCTGAATGAAATATGATGCAAACTGATGTTTAGAGAGAAGAGAAGTGGGAGTTTAGAATAGAGGAAGAGGAGACAGATAAGGAAGGGGAAAGAAATATATAAAAGCAAAACATGGAGAAAATAGCACACAGCATAATGCCAGTTTATTGATGTCAATATGGTGTTGTCTTCTTCTCCTTCCAGTTGCGGCGAGAACTTCCAGGTGGTGCCATTGCCTTTGCTGTCCTGGGGCTGATAAAGCCAGTTTATTACATTTACAAAATTATTAATGTGAGTACTGGAACTTTTCAAAACCTCCTAGTCATTGAATGTCGGCGGTCTTTTGAGTGGGCCATTCCTTGTTTCTTCATAAATTTGCATTTTGTTGACAAGGAAATTTCCTCTCTTCCCTCTTTCTTTTCCCTTTGTTTTCTCACTCTCTTTGTTTTGTTTTTTATTTCCTCTCCTGGTTTTTCCATTTGGTGTAGTGTTATGAAGCTCAGAGTTTTCATCATGCTGAGAGACCCTAACAGCTGAAAATGCTTTCCATTTCCGCACGACTAAACCCTTTGTCATATTATAATTGTTTCATTTTCTTGTTGTATATCTCTTTTTCTCTAATATTGTAATATTCTGATACTCTCTTTTATTGTAATCTTCTCATTCTGTCTGTTGCTTACTCTTCTTAGTCTCTCTCATTTTGTAGTCTTCATACTCTCCCCTCTTATTTTAGTTTTCTTAGATCAGATGCTCTTTTCTCTTAGTTATTGTAGCCTTCTCATTCTCCATCACATTGTGGTGTTCTAATAATGTCCCTTATTGTAGTCTTCTCAATTGCTCTCATCTCAACCTATCTCGTGTTGTAGTCTTCTCAAGCTGATTCTTAATCCTCTCACAGGAATACATAGAGTTGGAGGATGTTTCTGTGCATACAAAGAACACTGTTGTCTACTCCTTATTTGCTGCAGGTAGGTGTGAATGACAAGGACTTGTAAGACACAGCGTAGAACTGAAACATCCAGCAGGCTCTTTGTGAAAAGCCTGAGCTATGTGTGATTGCAATGAGAGAGAGAGGGGCACCAGGGGATTGATACAAGGATGTCAAACTGGGACTTAGGATATCCTTTCCTTCAGTGATCAGTATGTCTCACTGGGCTGCCATTATGGCCTCATGATGGAATAAAGATGCCAACTAATTATTAGGTCAAGTCCCAAATTGACATGCTAAAAAAGTAAAATGTGCCAATCTGTTCTCGCCTTAAATTGCAGCTGCAAAGATATAGGCCTACTATTTTTGCTCTGCCATAGAAATGTTTTCCTGCAACTGCAAACAATGACTAAGGCCATTATGGAAATACAATGACAATACTGCAGTCTCTTGCAGGTACCCTGTGTTTCCCCCATCCCCATGCAAGTTGAGATACTCCTTGGTTGATCTTAACACTGCCCTTAGCACTAGGCCAAGTACATCATGGGAGAAATTCAGGATTAAATGAAATGGATATATGACACCAGTAAACTGAGGTGACAAGTTATGAATTATTAACTCATTGTCTGTCTAAATTTTCAGTGGCTATTGGAATGCTGGTATGGCTGATGCTGATGTTTGAACTTCGACATGTATACAGAAACTTTGGAAAAGGACTGAGGGAAAGAAGTGAGCATTATATTATTCTACAGAATTAAAAATTTATGCCTTGGACATATATGTTTATTTCTAGACAGCATAAATATTTCCTGCATATTATCCAGATTTCAGAATATGCCCACAGCCTACCAGTGCATATCGTAAATATCCTGCTTTCCCCTTATTTTCAGGAAAAGGGTCAACACATTGTAAGTCTTCTTCTTTATGTCTGGCTGCACAAAATGCTGTAGGTCGTCCCGCACCATTTCAGGAATTATATGAGAGAAACTGATTCATCTTAAACACATCAAGGCTTGATCCATTGTGATCAGTTCCTTTCTGGTCCCCCTTAGGCTTTAGCTTTGTTGGCTTTGTTTTACACGATGTCACATATTTTATCACCCTACAGTTTCATTGTACAGCTCAGCAAGGATAAATCTAATTTTTAGGGACCACCTCATCTTGTTTAACCCTTATCATGATGATGTAGTAGGGACAATGTGGCCATAGTGATTGTGGCCAGGATGCTGCTGGTCCACCAGTGGTAGACATCCAGGAAAACCACACATAAGTATAGAAAACCAAGACATTGTGTATTTATCATCAGGGGACATAATGAAATGATAGTGTGTGGTAATCAGTAGGGGCCAGGGACTGGAATACGCAATATCCTGTGATAATCACTGTAAGGTTGTAGTTTGCTGAATATTGAGAAAGAAATAAAGCACTAGAGGTAGAGAAAGAAATAAACCTGGGAGTTTGAAAGTTTTGATGGAGGGAACCATGATTTCAGCTAACATATTTTTGAGACATTCATGTTCGACTGTACCCTGATTTCGATGAGACTTTCCTTAGTTTCTCTTTGCGCTGAGCTGCATCAACATTTTTTTTGTGTACGTTCCCTTGATTTTCACATCCCTGCATTTTATATTTTACATAGACTGCACTGGAAATAAACAAATAAAAGGATCGAGTTTCAGTAACCAGACAACACTCATTTTTGGGAAACTCTTTTTAATCTCTCAGTTTTGGAGATCTTTAAATTCTCAGAGGAAAACAGTGAAATATCACATAAATAAGAATGAATCACCAGTAGTAAAGAAAAAAACCTGAATCTGTTTGGTTTATTAGAGGAAATCATGATTTCAGCTTACTTGTGTTCGACTGCACTTTGATTTTGATGAGACTTCAATTAGTTTCTCTTTGCCCTCAGATGCATTGGCCTTTTTTTGCAAATTGAAATCTTTGTAGGGTGTAAAATTCCTCATTTTCTAAGATTACCTGCTTCTTTCACCAAAGTGCTTCCTCCATTCCATCTTACGTTCAAAAAGTGTTTTGTGTGAAAATCTTAAAATGTTTAATTTGATTGAAGCTCACTGGCAGATTTCATGACAATCATTAATGAAGAATGGCCAGAGGCACATGGCATACAGTCTCTAACTTTTGTGCTTATTAGTAAATAAAAGAGCTTGTAAAAGAAAATACACAAAGATTTACCTGATTGTCTTCATTCTCCCACTCCATTCATTGTCCTCTTGCACCAGTGAGGACAACATACAAGATAAAATTGATTCATCTTCATCTTCATTTCATTTTATGGATCTCATAGCTAGAGCAGGGATGCCATTCTTCAGAGAATTCTTAGAAATCAGAGAACATTGGTTCTTTCAAAGATTGTTGTGCGATATCAGTTTGAGGAACAGCTTGTTTAGGAAATTCATAATCTAGAAAAGGTTAATTCTTGTTTGTCAGCAGCATTCTTGCTATAGCATTGTGATTATCTCTGACCATTACGGTCTCACTGACTTTGATTATGAAGACTGCCACAATATGCAGTCATAATAAAAAGTCATGGAATTGTTTATCAGAGAGGTACATATACTTTTCATCTCACATACTCGGCCAGTCTTTTGCTGTATAATACTGGATTTTTATATTGAAAAAACTACATCCACTATTTTGATGTGGATATACAGTCTTTTAATGTTAAAATCTAGAACACTTGCAGGGATACTAAACCACCACCCTGTGTTTACTAAAACTTTCCATTGTACAGTATTAGTATGAATATGTCATGTATAATTGAAGAGCGTTTTTCCAAAAGGCACTAAGTCCACTTTCGTTGAAAATTTAGCTAAGTGTTTCACACCAAGGGATTCCTACTCTCTTTTCATCCTGTGATTTGCTGATGCTTCAAAACAAGCTTATTCCACTTTAACCAAGCTGGTAAAATATTGCCGTTTTTTTCTAAAGGGGTTAAGTCAAAGCTCTCTTGCTTTCCAAAATGCGATTAGTCCTCGCGCATGCGCAGTGTCAGTCACTTCCTCGGATGTTAAAGGTTGGTATCGAGTCTGAGTTTAACTATAGAATCTTCTTGTTGTGAGGATGTTAATTAATTTTTGAGGCTTGGAATACTCTGAATTTAAGAAAATAGTTGACAGACATTGTATGTTTATCTTAGAAAGCAGATATTTAAATTTATTTTGAATATAAAGAGGGCGCCTACTTGCATCTGGTTTACCCATCTTTACAGGACTTGGTCCCTTTTGAAAGATCACTTATTTTAGTAAAACTAAAACCTGACATTTTGTTGAATAGAACCTGTCTGTTTGTTTTCAATGATTACTGCACAAGTTTTAATTTTTTTTTTGTGTAATTGTTTATTGTACATTTTTAAAAATCTAAATGTAGTAGATCCACACACACACTATTTCTCTCTCACGCTCTCCCATACACACTCACTCTCTCACACATATGCTCACATCAATCAATTAATTCAATTTCAAATATATTTAAGTACAAGACAATGCCATCAGTGAACAAAAGATATTCCTCAGTAATGTCAGTGTTTCAGAAGGAGCTAAGTCCATGGACTTGGAGCGTTTTGCAGAATCGCACAATTTGTCAACAACATTATTTAATGTATGAGTTTACAAAGATCTCATTTAACATGTCTCTAAAGTTATTCTTAAAATACTCTTACTTTATGTGGAGAGAGGAATTTGATATTTAATTCCATGTCTTTCACTTAAAATTTGTTTCTACTAACAAAAAGTGTAAATTGGACTTAGTGCCTTCTGGAATAATGCTCTTCAATTGTGTGGTGAATAGTAAGTATCATTATAGCAGTGACTTCCCTTTGACCTAATATAGGTCTTTGACACCTATTGTTTTTTCTTCTTTTGGCCCTATTAACATTTTGCGTTATTCTAAATATACCACTGTCATTTGGGGAAATTTCTTCCATGGAGGTTAAAGTACTTCTTTGCCTGATCTTCTAACGGGAAGAAAAAGGGGGGTCAACGCCCCAAAATTTTTCACAAATGTCTTTTGAAAAAGATCACCTCAAATTCTGATTNAAAAGTGTAAATTGGACTTAGTGCCTTCTGGAATAACGCTCTTCAATTGTGAGGTGAATAGTAAGTATCATTATAGCAGTGACTTCCCTTTGACCTAATATAGTTTTGGGCTAAAAATAAATTTGGGAAATCCTGCACACATCAGTGTGCAGTTTGGGTTAAATCAACCCAAATGTTTGAGTTTGATATACTGTAATGGTTACTTCTATCTTTCATTTAGATTGTAGATACTGGTCATATTATATGTAATGAATGACATTGACAAACCTTTCATTCAGATAGGGAATGTAAGCAATTTTTAAAATTTCCTCTTGTAATTCACAGCCCTTGTTGTGAGCAATGAAAGGACAGGACTGTTGGCTTCAGGCAGAGGTCGATGGAGTGCCACATGAAGATGTCCAAGCCATGGCACATATTATCTTGCTTGAGATCATACCACAGCTTTATCATTAACAGTATATTATAATATAACAGTCCACATAATGGCAAGCTTCCAGCATGGATACAGTGTACTGTGGTTCACAGCTGCTTCTTCAACTTATCTCAAGACTGACAGGGGTTTTCAAGATGGACTAAACTCTTCAAGGCTTAACATCAAAAGTACACAGGCTTCATCATTTTAACTGCATTGGAATGTCATTGTATTGATTGTTGTTGACCCAGTTTGTAACTAGTCCCCTACCCTAAGTGATTGTTGTGGAGCCACAATTCAAATCATTAGTTTTGTTAGGTTCAGTATTGTGAAAAGGTGTTTTTCAAATTTTAAAATCAGAATTCAGCTATTCAGCAGGTTTATTTTGACAGTCTCTTTAAACAGTTAACTGTAGTGGTGTACATTTAGATTACAAAGCATGGCAGTGAAGATTAGTGTGAATGTTTGTTTCAGGTAGTCATTTGTTTATTCTTCTGCATTTGATGATCTTAAATGCCAAACTACAACAGGTCTAATGTTAAGTTTACCCAGTGAATTGTTTCAAAAAGTCATTTGTTTATTTCTCTATATTCAGTCTTTAAGTTGCCAGACTACACCCATGGATATGTAATACATATCCACTGCTTATATGCCCAGTGAACAATGTGATCATTGAAAGGGTGAGAGAAATAAGAGTAAATTAACAGTTTCGGGAGCAGTACCCACCTGGTCCAAAGTAGCACCATCAGCAGTTTGAATTAGACATTGTTCCGAATTAGATGGAAGTTCCAGTGGGTACAAAGAGTGTATCATATGAACAAAACTGTGAGAGACTGAGTGACCTTGTTTCATTTTGTCATAGTCATAATTAGATTGCCTATCTTGGGAATGTTTGTGCATACTACAAACCCACTACAACCATCAAATGTCACAGACACCCTAGGAAACAAAGTGATTGGTTAAGATCCTGGAGAGAGATTGGCGTTGCCTTTTTTTTTTTTTTTTAAGCATTGTCTCAAATTTCTTTTTTGGTCTCTCCTGAAAAATTTACTCAAATGAGATATGTGAACTGTCTATGACTGTGATGATATGATTTAGACCAAGTGAGTGAATTTAACATAGGTATGTGAGGGATTTCCTAGTGGGATCAAGGGCTCTGCCAGCATGTAAGAACCTGGGAACCCTGGTGAAGTAGCTCTTTTACAAGAGCAGGGAGAAAGAAGCAGCCTCTCGTGTATCAATGAAGACTGTGCTTTAGAAATGCTTATTGCATATGCTTTCTGTGTTACCAGTGATGTTTACCTGTGATTATGAACAAAGTCCTGCATGAATGATTCGTAATCATGCATTTTGCCAAATGAATGAATAATACAGCAGTTTCTTGCTAACATCCCAGTATTTGGGAGACAGAAAATGAGAGAATTTCGCTGCAATGGGATTGTGGTCAAGAATCCAGAGTAGAGATGGGAGATCAATACAGAAATTAAAACTGCACTGTGATCATGCCACTGTTGGTCAAAGAATATGCTCATGGTAGGAAAGACCATGTGTTGTTAGTGTGGGTGACTAGCCTAGACCTTGTTACAGTATGGCATATTCATGTAAGCGAGATCAAACAAGGAAAATGGCTATTAGACCTATACTCTGTCAGCAGCTATCAGCAGCCCCATCAGAAAGAGAAGATAAATTTACCATTGCTAAGTGAGACTGGGATTTCAGGTGACAAAAGTTTTTGCTGCTAGGATGTACAAACAGTTATTGCATAGCGAAAAAAATCCGGGGTTATGGATAGAGCAGGATTGTAATTGAAATGGGATGTTAGTCAGATACTACTGTATGATTTTCCTCAGGGATATAATTCATATCTTCCTCATACTTGTCCAATCTTGTGGTTTGCTTTAACCATAGTACTAGTTTGCATTTTATTGATGTAAGTCCATCTAACTGCATAGCAGTTTGTCAATGCAAATTCTAAGCATCATTATTCTTGCACTACTTTGATGCAATTTATATCATTGCAGGGTCTTTCAGTTTATCAGAATTTTTTTTGCAAGCATCTCATAGTTGCCATTTTTGTTCTAACATATCAAAAGGACAGACTTCAAGCTATGTATGAACTTGTGTAGATTTTCTACAGACTTATTCTGCCATCTAAAGTAGAAATATGGATCTCAGATATTTCTTGTTTCAAAAGGCAGACTTATGCAGGTGATAATGGCATTGTTGATTTGACCCCAGAAAGTGTGGCTGTTAAATGCTTTGCCATTGGTTTTTTAAAAATTTTAACTGCTCTTGCTGGTTACCTGTGACTCAAAAAAATACAACTACAATGATCATTTAAAACTGAGAAAAATTAAAAGCTCAACCTTAATTGAAGGAATTTATTAAAAATCTAATTAAGAAATAAAACTGAAAGTTACTTCTAAACGCTTCGGCTCTAAGGCCTTTATCAATAGAATGATCATTGATTGCAGACATATTGCTGGGCTTTTGGCTTGATAAACATGGGCCAAGTCCAAAGAAAAGCTAAAGTAAGTAGAGTACCAGATTTGTTGGTTTGTGGTTTTGTCTCAGGATACTTTATTGTGAGGAGTGATAGGAAAAATCTCCTGATGTAGATTCTAAACAGTGACCTCCTGGAGGGGAGAAGGGGATCTCTCAGTAGAGGGATATTTATTGAAGCAGTTTTACCCCTGGGGGAGGGAGAGGGGAGCATAATCACGGTTGAAGGCATTTTTAATATATATATATATATTGCTTGCATTTACTGCTGTACATGTACACCCCAGGGGCCTTGTTATGCAAGAAAGAACTGCAGAAAGGTTTTCCGCATTCTCCTTTATACACTGCTTATATTTTTAAGCTTTATTCTGCCCTAGCTTCTTATGACATGGTAATCTATTCGTCCTGAGCTTTTCTGTGTATTCCACAAAGGTTTTGCTTTATTTTATATATATTTTGTCACAGTTTCAACAATTTTTAACATACCTGAAATCAGGGTCACCTAATCGTCCTCATTAGAAGGCAAGCCCCACTTAAAAATATTCATGGACATTGCCTTGACTCAAGTTGGGTTTGCTTTCATATTTAAAATACTAAATGTTTTTATATGAATATTTTTTATCGTAAAATTCAGAGGGAAAGTTAATTAGCAGCCTGCAAGTTTCAATGCAGTGTAAATGTTTCACCTTCTGAAATACAGAAAAATAATGCTCTGATATGAAGCGTGCGATTGACTTCACATTAGTGAAGTGTTCTTCACACCTTTCCTCTCCATCTGTACTTATGGGGGAGGGCCTTAAAGTGTAAAGCTGTGCAGATCCACAGTGATCAACACAGAGCAGTTCACAGGCCGCTGATTTCTGATATGGAGAACTTACCTATTGTCAATACTTACTGTTATTTACGCTGACAAGTATAAAGAATGTTTTGTTTAACACTTTGTCTACCACAGCTTGGTCACATTACTTATCCTTTCAGTCTCAAGGTTTTTATCATGCATGACATAAATCTGTGGTAGGCTTAAATTTGGGATGCTGGTACACTAAGGTAAAGTTAAGTTGGACGCAATATTACAATCATGGTACACAAATTGTTAACCCAAATGGGTTTCACAGCTGAATGTGTTGGAAATGGTATTAGAAAATGACATCAGATTTTGTATTTATCACTCAGATGCTGTAGTACCTCACAGAGTTACGGGAACATTTAGAAACATAAACTTCAGTTGTTACAAGATGACCAATTTTATGTCCAAAACGCAAATACAGTAGATGTTCTTCTTAGGAAGACTTAATTAGAGGTGTACTTACTGAGAGATGAACATACCATAGAATGTAGACACATGTACTGGGAATGTTGTGTGCTGCAGGATTAATTACCTTTTTATACTTTTATGTTATGTCTTTCACTTTTAAATGTGTTTGTTTACCAGATTAATAAGTTTTTTAATTGCGTAAGATTGCATTCTTTTAAATGCCATAGTGTGATATCAAGCCTGTTCTACAGAATGGAAGTGAGATAGTGTGTTTATATTTTCATATCTGCATTGGGAAATCAATTCCGTTAGTGTTCTCATGTCGACGGTCATTGCATGTTACTGGCCAGGATGCTTNCTTTGATGCAATTTATATCATTGCAGGGTCTTTCAGTTTATCAGAATTTTTTTTGCAAGCATCTCATAGTTGCCATTTTTGTTCTAACATATCAAAAGGACAGACTTCAAGCTATGTATGAACTTGTGTAGATTTTCTACAGACTTATTCTGCCATCTAAAGTAGAAATATGGATCTCAGATATTTCTTGTTTCAAAAGGCAGACTTATGCAGGTGATAATGGCATTGTTGATTTGACCCCAGAAAGTGTGGCTGTTAAATGCTTTGCCATTGGTTTTTTAAAAATTTTAACTGCTCTTGCTGGTTACCTGTGACTCAAAAAAATACAACTACAATGATCATTTAAAACTGAGAAAAATTAAAAGCTCAACCTTAATTGAAGGAATTTATTAAAAATCTAATTAAGAAATAAAACTGAAAGTTACTTCTAAACGCTTCGGCTCTAAGGCCTTTATCAATAGAATGATCATTGATTGCAGACATATTGCTGGGCTTTTGGCTTGATAAACATGGGCCAAGTCCAAAGAAAAGCTAAAGTAAGTAGAGTACCAGATTTGTTGGTTTGTGGTTTTGTCTCAGGATACTTTATTGTGAGGAGTGATAGGAAAAATCTCCTGATGTAGATTCTAAACAGTGACCTCCTGGAGGGGAGAAGGGGATCTCTCAGTAGAGGGATATTTATTGAAGCAGTTTTACCCCTGGGGGAGGGAGAGGGGAGCATAATCACGGTTGAAGGCATTTTTCTTTTATATATATAATATATATATATATATATTGCTTGCATTTACTGATGTACATGTACACCCCAGGGGCCTTGTTGTGCTAGAAAGAACTGCAGAAAGGTTTTCCGCATTCTCCTCTATACACTGCTTATATTTTTAAGCTTTATTCTGCCCTAGCTTCTTATGACATGGTAATCTATTCGTCCAGAGCTTTTCTGTGTATTTCACAAAGGTTTTGCTTTATTATATATATATATATATATATATATCTTGTCACAGCTTCAACAATTTTTAACAAATCTGAGGAGGCGTACAAAGAGTGTGTACAAATTCTATTCAACTTAGATCAGGGTCACCTAATCGTCACCATTAGAAGACAAGCCCCACTTACAAATATTCTTGGACATTGCCTTGACTCAAGTTGGGTTTGCTTTCATATTTAAAATACTAAATGTTTTTATGTGAATATTTGTTACTGTAACAGTCAGAGGGAAAGTTAACTAGCAGTCTGCAAGTTTCAATGCAGTGTAAATGTTTCACCTTCTGAAATATAGAAAAAATAATGCTCTGATGTGAAGTGTGCGATTGACTTCACAGTAGTGAAGTATTCTTCATACCTTTCCTCTCCATCTGTACTTGTGGGGAAGGGCCTTAAGTGTAAAGCTGTGCAGATCCACAGTGATCAACACTGAGCAGTTCACAGGCTGCTGATTTCTGATATGGAGAACTTACCTATTGTCAATACTTACTGTTATTTACGCTGACAAATATAAAGAATGTTTTGTTTAACACTTTGTCTACCACAGCTTGGTCACATTACTTATCCTTTCAGTCCCAAGGTTTTTATCATGCATGACATAAATCTGTGGTATAGCTTAAATTTGTGATGCTGGTACACTAAGGTAAAGTTAAGTTGGATGCAATATTGCAATCATGGTACACAAATTGTTAACTCAAAGGGGTTTTACAGCTGAATGTGTTGGAAATGGTATTAGAAAATGACATCAGATTTTGTGTTTATCACTCAGATGCTGTAGTACCTCACAGAGTTACAGGAACTTTTAGAAACATAAACTTCAGTTTTTACAAGATGACCAATTTTATGTCCAAAATGCAAATACAGTAGATGTTCTTCTTAGGAAGACTTAGTTAGAGGTGTGCTTACTGAGAGATGAACATACCATAGAATGTAGACATGTACTGGGAATATTGTGTGCTGCAGGGTTAATTACTTTTTTATACTTTTATGTTATGTCTTTCACTTTTAAATGTGTTTGTTTACCAGATTAATAAGTTTTTTAATTGGGTAAGATTGCATTCTTTTAAATGTCATAGGGTGATATCAAGCCTGTTCTACAGAATGGACGTGAGATAGTGTGTTTATATTTTCATATCTGCATTGGGAAATCAGTTCCATTAGTCTTCTCATATCGACTGTCTTTGCATATTACCGGCCAGGATGCTTCACATCATATTTTAACTTGACAGGTACTGTGCAAAGACGGATGATATCTGTACCAAGAAATCAGTTTTGTTGGTGTTTTCACATCTGCTGTGGAAAATCAGTTTTGTTGGTGGAGACATCGTAGAACTTTGAGACTTGTTGACTAGCACGATCATATGTAGATAATTATATGAAGAAATGTAACTAGTAGCAAAGTACTGTGATTTGTTGATACGGGAAGTAAACACATGCAGACACTGATTGGCAGATGTAGGTGTAAGTGGGTGCCTCTGATAACCCTCAGTCGCTACGTCATCTTTGCCGAATGAATTGAATCAGTTTTGGCCTTTGTATTTATCACTCAGATGCTGTAGTACCTCACAGAGTTACGGGAACATTTAGAAACATAAACTTCAGTTATTACAAGGTGACCAATTTTATGTCCAAAATGCAAATACAGTAGCATGGCATTAGACGCCGGTGATTCAGCATTACACCTCTTTTGTTTTGACTTGACAGTACAAGAGGTGTTATTGCTGTGGACTGATACAATAACAAAGCTTGTGGGACTTTCATCATGAGTTTTAAAATGTAGGTGAATATGAACAACTGTTTGAAGAGTCAGCATGTCTGACCCAATTAGCAGACTTAGGAGTTTTCCTCAGTGATGTCTTTAAGCCATTTTCAGTATTCTGTTAGAAGGTTTCTGAATGAACGGAATGAATGAGGGAGAACAGCTAATATGAGAGAACATAACTAGGGGTGCTTGTGCAAAGACCTTATCTCCCTCATATACTTTATATAATGATATAATCTTGGTGCAGGCACCCCTTGATAATTCATATTCTTTCAAGCTCGACTGTCTTGTCATCTAGATAGATATACTCAGTGAAATGTTAGTTTTATATGTGTGGTTGTAGGTTTTGCTGGAGGCCTAGATTTGAAATTTTGAGCTAGATTTCTTGTACAGGGGCCTCTTTCAAGGGTAGTATAATCTTTAGCAAATAATATTAAATGATCTTGATTAAGAGCAGATGGAGTTGTGTCAACCAGTGATTATTGGCCATGGTACTTAGTCCTGGCATTGTTGACATGCCCAACCATATCTATCAAAATGCAGTATTATGAGGTTATTTGATGATGAAGGCCACTGTGTTGTATTCTTATGTTGGGATGTTTGTGGTCTCGCCTGGTGGAGATACTGTAAATAATATGTAAAATATATTTTATTTGATACGAGGTAAACATTTATGACAGAGACCATGTAAATAGATTACTTTTTATAATGTTCAGCTGCCAAGAACTAATTGAGACCTCAACATCTCATCCAAGAGGTCAGGTGTGTGAACAACTTTAAAACACTTAAAACAGTGCTTGGAGAAATACTGTACTTTGCTTTTACTGGTCTAAAGCAAAGAAAAAAAAAGGTGCTAGATTACTTGATGACATAAGGGAAGAGAGTAACATTGTGTCACATAGTTGAGCCCCTCCTTCCTCATCTTTTTGTTTTCTATTCATAAAAAAACAGTCATACATTTTATTATTTTTTAGCTCTGAGGATGATGTTGAAGGTGGAGGGAAGATAGGGTGTGAAATCACCTACATTATATTCATGTACATCTTTGATATGCCATCAGTACAGGCAAAGAGACACATGCCTAAGGGCTGAAGATTATGCCCTTTTAATAACAATCAGGCTGTTTGACGACTTCCCTTCTTTTCTCATTTTGTATGGCAAGGAAAGGCTTCTGCCATCTCCTTTGTCTCTGTTAGCATGATGCATTTCTAGATTGTTGCAAGAGAAAGAGCGATGTTGATAATTCTACTTCATGAGAAGTAAATTTGTTATTTTACCATGTATTATGAATCATTTTCAAGATACTGTATTTGAACAAAGTATTTTTTCGTAAATATCATTATTTCATGTGACACTTACTAAAGGATGTATGCAAGTTGAAGTTAGCAAGTATACTTTGTCCATTGACTTGTCACGTCATAAGGTGCATGACATAATGAGCAGTTCGGAGCCTGCATGATGATATGAAGACTTTTTTAATGATGTATTTATCACGCTATTGTTATATTGCTATTCATCTACATATCTGTGATCAAGTGATTTCTCACTGTCTTGACCATGCAGTCATATTTTATACCATTGCTTTCAAGCCAGATGGCAAGATTCCAAAGACTTCTGGACCATAAATAACTTATCACTCCTCCTGGAGGGATATCAGTGTATTATATCTGTGGAGTTGGTGTATTGGAGCGTGTATGTTTATACATTATCCGACATTATTTATTATTGTTTTATATTATTATTATGTAATTATTATTAGAGAAAATGGATTAGCCAAGATTAGGTTTTGTTATAGTACAAATATTATTATAGAAAATGGATTAGGCACAAGTCTACATGTAAAAAAATATGAATTAAGGACCCTTAGCAGTAAAAAGGCCCAGTAAGTACTTTATGTACCTTTTGAACAAAGAGAAGACACCTCTCAACCAGGAGATGGTAAATTAGTTATACAGCGGAACTGTCTTGATTTTTTTAGATACAACCTTGCCTGCGCCAGTGTCAACTGCTTTGTTTATCTTATTGAGGGTTCTGGACAACACAACACTTCGGAAAAGACAGCCTTAAAAGCTGCTTCCAGTGGGTGGGTGTGTTATCAGGGTTCATTGTACTTTGTCACTTTGGTAAAATGTAATTGTTTCTCAGTCGTGATATCAATTCATATTATTAATTTTTGTTTTAATATTGAAGGGCCTTGTTGCTACAAAACTCATTTAGTTAATGGAGTCAATCCTAAGTCTTTATCACGTAATGCTCTGACATGAGATCCTTCCATGAAGTGTCACCTCACTCCTGAAAAAACCTAGATTTGAGGACACGAGGTCCTACTGTATGAATATATGTATAAACATGTACAAATGATGTTCGTTAATGTACTTGTACCGAAATTTCTAAGTGAAGACAGCAGGGCATAAATATTCTGACCCAGAAAAGGGTGAAGGTTATTGTCAGAGAAGGTATTAAAATTTATGATCAAGAGTATCCATTGTAATTGAGTTAATACGTCATGTAAGAAGCAAAAATTATGGGATTCTGACAAGAAGACATATTATCCCTGCTGATTAAGAATGTCATATTCCACTTAATGTGAAAATAAAAATGGGATTGTATACTATACTTTTTATAAAATACAAAAGCCCATTTTTCCATAGACTTGCTTCATTCTCAGGTTTTTGGGCTCTCAAATGAAATCGGACACTGTTATCAGATCGGGCATAAAATTCAGAACAAATGAATAAATAAATTTTGCATGGGATGACCAGATTTGGGGAATATGACCTTTTATGTTAACATGGACAATATAATTTGCAGATAATTTGGACTGTATGACTATATATGGCCTCTAATTGTTGTAAGGGTATGTAAGTACGTACTGTGTAGCCATGCTTTCACTTGTGTCAGGGATAAGTTTCTTGAAACTTGTGTTTGAGACATGTGGCTAAGACCTTCAAGTTTTTGTCTGAATCTGACTTTGTGTTGAGAAAACAAGAAACATCCTTGTACAGGATGGAGAGAATTACAATCAGTTGTATAGGTGTGTGAGAGGGGTGTGAAGTTTTCATTTCTTTGGTGCTCATGTATTCTGTGTTCAGCATTTCTCATTCTGTGCATGGAGTTACTTTTTTTCAGCTGTTTTTCATCTATACAGGGTGTTGCTTGGTTGTTACAATTGCTTGTGATTTCAGCTCTAACAACATTATTCTTATACCATATCTGCATTAAATATTTACAACTGGAAACCAGTTACAGCAGATTTAGTTATAATGTTATATAACTGTGTTATTAGTTATAGTTATTATAGTTACCAACTTATCCTTCAGTCATGCAAATTTGACTGTTTATAGAATGAAAATCAAACATCTTTATGTGTTATTTTTGTGTTGAAAAGTTTTATTTCAGTGATCCTTCGACATTGTATGATGAGAGGATGTCTCAGCCCCTACAGACAGTTTTGTTGCGATTGCATCAAGTAACGCTATCTTTGCTGGCTTTCACGTGGTCAATGTGGTGTCAGCTCAAATGACCAGTTTGTGTTGAACTCAGGACAGAGAGAATTGTGTGGGTGCATGGGAAAAACCCTTCACATCTCTCCAGATATGAAAACTGAGTTATTGATAGAATATTAATCCCCATTCATTATTGAACATTTTGGACTTTATTTGATGTCAATATCTTTGTTAGTTCCAAAGTTATGGACAGATTTGTATACTTAACTCTCTCTATACCACATGCCACTATAATACTTGGTCTATAGGAAAAAATGTACAATAGGCCACTTCAAGAGTAAATGCAAGGCCCAAAAATGACAAAAGGGTATGATGTTATATATCATTTTGAAGGCAAAAGTCATGAGCACACCAAACAGTTTGTAAGGCCACTTACAAACACCGATACATCGGTGTATGGTCAAAATGGCGACGATCCACCCACCGAATAATCGGTATATGGTATAGAAAGAGTTAACATAGGCATATATAGATTTTGAGAAAATTGAGATTAAAGTTAGGGAACAATAATTTTGCTGGTAAAATAAGTTTGAAACGCTTTTTGAAGATGAAAACACTTGTAAATATCAATGTAATGAATAGGAGAGTAAAATGTAATTTCCAAAAAAGCATCTTAAATGGCTGGATTTATGTTTTGANCATTCATTATTGAACATTTTGGACTTTATTTGATGTCAATATCTTTGTTAGTTCCAAACTTATGGACAGATTTGTATACTTAACTCTTTCTATACCACATGCCATATGGGGTAATGACCACTATAATACTTGGTCTATAGGAAAAAAATGTACACTAGGCCACTTCAAGAATAAATGCAAGGCCCAAAAATGACAAAAGGGTATGATGTTATATATCATTTTCAAGGCAAAAGTCATGAGCACACGAATATAAAGGCCATACGAATACGAAACAGTTTGTAAGGCCACTTACAAACACCGATACATCGGTGTATGGTCAAAATGGCGACGATCCACCCACCGAATAATCGGTATATGGTATAGAAAGAGTTAACATAGGCATATATAGATTTTGAGAAAATTGAGATTAAAGTTAGGGAACAATAATTTTGCTGGTCAAATAAGTTTGAAACGCTTTTTGAAGATGAAAACACTTGTAAATATCAATGTATTGAATAGGAGAGTAAAATGTAATTTCCAAAAAAGCATCTTAAATGGATGGATTTATGTTTTGAAAGTCATGCTATGTCATTCATGGATGCTGCCATCTTGAAATTGGGCCAAAAAATAATGATGATGCAACGGATCGAGTCAGAAGTTTGCAGATATTAATAAGATTTTTTACGGTGTTTTCAGTGTAAATATTAACAAGTATTAAGAATATATAATTTTGTTTTTTCATTTTAAATCACTATATAAGTATCAAAAATTATCTCTAATGTGCAAATATTCATCTCAATTTACAACAGTTTGGTCTAATGGAGTTTGAATGATCTGGCTTTGTAAAACAGATGCAGCGCAATCAGGAAAGACACTAAATTTGTTTCACCTGGTCATTCATCTATTTAACTATGTCTTTTAGCAAAGGGTGCTTCATTAAAGCGCTAAAAAAACATTTCAACCATATTTTCATTAATAAAATTTACATGAAATGAAAGATAAATGAATGAAATCTCAGTTTGGCCCAGGAAGTCGAAATTTAACTTTTTAAGGCCCTGGCTCAAAATCGCCCATTGTGAGATCCCATGGGTTTTCCTGTGTGGCCACACATTTACCAAATTTCTTGCATACTTTTGAGACCATTTCCATTCAAGTCATTGCCCAAGAATTTGTTTCTGTAATTTGAATGATGCCAAAACCGACCTCAAACAAACGAGAACTGACAATCAGTTTTGCCTATGAATTCTTTGCATGTCTCTCTGGTCCTAATTTAGGGTTAACCCTTGCTAGTTCACACTGGCAAAACAATCTTCCTCTACTCCCAACTCTCTAACATTTGCAGGATTTATGCGCCCTCCTGGAATTTGTTTTGGGGATAAAATCTTGCAGAAATATCCCAAAATTCACAATTTCCTCCATGAATCTCTGGGGCAACCACTGTCACTGTAAAATTCATAAATTTTCTGATGAGAGTTGCAAGACTTGATCCTGGCACAGGTATTTGTTACTTCTGAAGAGATACATGTACATTGTACAGCTATTTTTTGTGTATTGATTTCTACAAATAAAATCTGTTTGTTTTTTCTTTTAGGTTCCCATATTTCTACTTTTAAAGAAGACTGATATTGTGGAAGAAGCATATATATCTGGAATAATAGCTAATGGAAGCCTGAGACCTTAAGGCCGGCCTTCCATAGGACGGCACACGGCACGCGGCACACAACGCACCTCACGCGTGAAAACAAAAGTGGGCACAAAGATTTAGAGTACCGCCTTACCTCTGTGCCGGTAACGAAAACCGCGTGTGTTGAAAAGTCAACTTGTTCACTTTTTATGAGGTGTGTGGCAGGTGTACTCGAGATGAACGACTACAAGAAGAATCTTAATGAGCTTGTGAGAGCCCGGCCACTTATTTGGGACCCCCAAAAATCCAGACTACCATAACAAGAAACAAAGAAAGCAAGTTTGGGAAGATACTGATCATAAATTTCCACCAGATTAGTTTACTGTACTGTGTTAAAGTCCTGTCGCACGTCACGTGCGGGGCACGTCGCGTGCCGACATGTCATGAGCTGTGTGCCGTCCTATGGAAGGCCGGCCTCAGATTTCTGTGTGACTTGGTGTTGAGAAAACAGAAAACTTGAAATTGTATTGATAAATCAGAGTTCTTAATTTAAAGACCGTAAATCCAGATAAAAATAGAATTGTTACAGCAGGTGTACTCGAGCATACAGGAGACAAACCATACGGAAACAAAAACGTGATACAGTTGTTATGTGATAAAATCTTGTTTGATATACAGAGAATAAAATACCTTTTTTTTCGTTAATAATAATCTACTAACAAGTTTTTTAATAACCCCTACAGATTTATCAGGAGACAGGGTGAGATGGTGGATTGTGATAGGAGATTGTGGGAGGGGAAAAACAAGAGTGGGAAGGAAAATGACGGCTAAGTGTGGGTTAATATGAAGAAATTTAAATTTACAGAGTTATTTTCGCACATCTAATATGAGAAAATAATTATGCTGATGCTAAGGTGATTTTATTTTCCTGATGTCACAGGATTGGCTTGATGTTGCCTGGTCATTCACTGACTGATTTGAACTGACCAGCTCACAGGTTAACCCAACTAATTCTGGATCAAGGAGAGTTATCAAATTATGAAGAGAACTGGAAGCCACGAACTACCGCTATGTGGTGGTAACTTCCCCTGATTATTGTTGGTCAAGATTCTGGTTTTTAAGCATTGCTCTTTTATTGCCATATAGCACAAGTAAATGGGTGATTGGTAGGCACTGCGTGAATGGATTAAAGTCAGATGAATATCCCTTGTATTTCTTAATCAGTGCCGAGATTCTTTTTTTTCATACCATAAAAAAAAACAAAACCAACCTTCTTGGATATGAACATGTACATCAAATCAAACTGACAAGAATTATGCCAGAAATCCACCAACTGTCTATCACAAAAACCAGCTATTTTGAAGCACTTTGCAAGTTTTGAGTATCCCATGAATGTACATTTGTTGAAAGTGGCCAGTAGATATGGCAGGCCACTATGGTTGGATGTTAATAGAAACTGTAAAATTTTAATGAAATTACAGAAGTGCACAGCTGGTATCCAACTGTGTTTCAGCGGATGATAGTATTCAAAAGCAAGCAAGAGTGGATTTACAGGAATTTCAAACACAAAAATAAAAGAGAATCTGGGAAATGAAATCAAAATCAACATATTCAGTATTGCCGCTGGGAAATAAAATCTAAATCAACATGTACATTATTACATCGGAGAAATAAAATCAGAATCAACAGTATTAATTATCTCTGAGAAATAAAATCAGAATCAACGCATTCAGTATTGCCTCTGAGAAATAGAGGTAACATCTTTGTTTACCTTTGAGAAATACTTCACTTTCCCAAGCAGCAGCCATCTCAGCTATCTTTGAGAAATAAAATCAAAATCAACACCACTGCCAAAAACTTTCAAAAGGTACACATCTACATGTAAGGAACATCTTACACTTTCATGGCTAGCATACACTACCCGTGCCCATGTGACCCTCTGGTGTTTTTAATTTGTGATACCTATAAGGACAACCAGATGACTTACACGTAGTCCCTCAGTACTAAGGTGCAAGATCTCAGGGCCATGAGCACATGACAATGTTTCCCTCAATCAACTCTTCTTAAGTAAAACATTATATTGGAACATACTGTAAAGAAATGGACTTGCATCATCCATTAACCCTCTAGTGCCCAGCCCTATTTACAATGGCCCATTGTAAATAGGGCTGGGCACTAGAGGGTTAATGGATGATGCAAGATGGCACAAAAAGTCCGAGCTCCAGTTTTTGGATCACTTCTGGATCCACTATGCTGGAACAAGCATCAAAATGATAATAATAATAATAATAATGCGGTTTGTAAGTCTCATATCCACCCTAATGCCCGCTCATGCCACTTCACACTATTATGGTGGGGTGATGATCTTGGTTTGCTTTTTCTTTGTTCCACGAGATGTATCAGATCTGATACGCTGGGCACTAGAGGGTTAACTACAGTCTAGCACAAACATCTTAAATACATGCAAGTTGAAATGACAGTTCCCTCGAACCAATCATTAAACCCAAATTTATTTACTCTATACTTGTGCTTCACATATTCCTTGGAATTAGGCAAACTTGAAAAACATAAGGTGGTTCTGAAGATAAAGAGTTATCCGTGCTCAACTTCTGATTGTATTGAAAGGTTAACTGAATATTAAAATGAAACTAGTCTCTGTCACCTGAAACAAGTAACAGAAATGGAATCAAAGCACTTCACCATTAATTATTTGTTAATAACAATAATCATAAGATTTTCATCATCAGTACTGAAAAATATATAACATCGGTGTGGTTTAAATTTAAATGTTCTGACTACATTCAAAATGATAAAGCAACAGGGGTCAACAAAATCCACAAAGCATAGATATGCCTGTCTGCTCTTGAAAAGAAAAACAATAAACAGAGCACAATGACCCCTGCATCCAGTTTTCCCGTCCCAAAACCATGTACAGCGGAGCACGGATAATGTGTACATCTTGAGACTTACCAAAAGAGTACTTACTAACAGAAATACAAATTAACCAGACTTGTACTCTTAGAGCAGAAAAATCGGAATCAAAATTATTGTACAGTACTCAGTATCCATGTTTTTGTACTAAGAGTGTTCATATTAAGTGTGCTCCTCTCTACATTACATTTATTCATTCCCCTACTCTAAAATCTCAATGAAAACATACATAATAATGTATTCAGATTCTACTTCTCAATTTGCATCACACCCTGAATTACATGGATTATATATATAAATATATTAATTCATTATTAATTGGGCTAGAATATTATGACTAAACAACCAGACTACACCATAGAGAGTATTTCAACTGGACAACAGGAGACTTAAGATTTTGTATGTAAAAAAACCAGCAGCATGCTTCTTACCCATTAAAAAAAATCCTGAAAGACCGGTTCATGTGAATCCATGCAGAATGAGCAACAGCTCGTAATCCAGGGTCACTGAGACAAGGTTCATACGAAAGTTAAGTCTTTCTTAAGGTTCTGAGCAAATGAATTGAAAGCTTGTAATGTATAGATCTAGGTCAATTTTAGCTCAAAAACTAAGGATGAAAGATTTAGCAGATACGGTAACTGTAAAAAATGTTTGTCTCCATTCAAAATACAATCCGGCCAGAATACTCCATGAGGTGTATTTTGGCTGTCCAGCAAATATAACCCCTCTGCTATTACTATCGTCTGTGCTGACATATAAAGATGTATTCCACAAATTAGGCCAATTTCTAGGCTGGTTCTGATAACTCTACGAATTCGTATAAGGGCTTAAACGTTTAAGGACTTAATAATTATCTACAAAAAAATTATGATCTTAATGCTAACTGGGGCAGAACCCACCACATGTTATATTGAAAAGAAAGGGGGATAATCAGCATGAAGTTTAATGTCTGCACTTTTAAAAAGGCTGCATCATTGCATGGGAGCCAGTTTAAATCTCTAAATATCATGTTGTTGTTTTTTTTTTAATGGAATACGGTGTTAGTGTTATACGTCAGCTGAGAAAATTAGAGAAAAAAACATCACATCAACTATTTCAGTTTAACTCTATGTCAACCTGATCAAACAAGTGGCAGGCAACCAAGGTCATGACCTTCTTGCAAAGTTGGTATGGAAACACGACCTTCTAAGCTTGATGCTGCAAGGTCAAGGTCAGGGCATTCCTGGCAGGGACTCCCCAAATTTGCTTTCATGAGCGGCATTCTTCATTGGAAAGAGAATCTGAGGACATACAGAGAAATTACTTAACAATGGTCACATACAATACATATTATGTATTTTACATGTATGATGTGCTCTGTTCTATGTGTTTGCGCTAAGAGTGTATGACATTGCATACCAATTTCTCTACCCAATTAAAAAAAAACAAATATTAACAAATTCAAAACAGACCTAGTACGAAATAATCAAAAGGATGACTTGACTTTCATCTTAAGCACGTTCGCATGCAATTAAGATCTTCAACTATTCGCCCTCTCTCTGTTCAAGGTTACTGTATTATTTACATTTTAATTTTCTCTCTCTGTTCTAAGTTTAAGATATTATTTACAGTTTAATCTTCTGATTTTGTGTATGTGTTTGCCTGTAATAACAGTTTCCATCATAAATGTCAGTAAAATTTCTTATTTTCAGCTTAGATAAATGAGCATGGTCGCTATGAACCTGTAGCCATCCCATATCAGTCGCGCTATGAGATAATGAAAGACGAATTTTTTTCCAGTCTTCTATACCAATATGTTATTATATTTGCAGCCTGATTTTTATCAAATATTCTTGAAATCTTGTAAGGAAATACAAAACAAAACTTGGCTACGTTGCTTAAGACATAAAACATTTATAGACCTCCTTAGCTTAAGAAAAAACAAAAACGTACCCAAAATTGTGGGATGGCACACTTTAGTTCTACAGTGGTAACATATATATATATATAGAGAGAGGATCTGTAATGAGTGTTTGTTTGATAACAGATCTATGAAATGAGTTAGTACAACGAATTTCATAAAGCTGATATCAAACAAACACGAGTTTCAGATCCTTTTTATCATATAAACTCTAACTAATAAACACATTAACTTTAAATCGTGGAAAGGACCCTGAAGTGGCCCTCATCCTGTCTGAGACACATCAATCACAACTAACTGAATGAACCATACAGTTATGCGAACAAAGTAGATCCAAACAGCTGACAATATTCGATGAAACTTTAGACCACAGAAACAACGTGACATTTCAAGAAGGCCTATTTTTAATTCAAATATTCAATTGAACTGAAACGTGAAGAGAACGATGACAGGCGATAAGAAAGACAGACTGAAATAATCTTTTTTTTTTTTTAATCTAGACAGAGGGAAACCTCATGGCAGTGAAAATAATTACAAAAGAAACTACTCAAGTATTCATACGCCTAGGGGTTTTATAAGGTTTCCAATCAAAGTATTCTTAAGCAGGTCAAAGGTAATATTTATGTAAAGTATGACATTCCAAAAAAAATATTACACACTTTTATGTCACCGGAAATAGGCCCTGTTTATATGATAAATGTCTTTTTGAATTGTGTGGGAACCTCCCCTAAGCACAGCTTGCTCTGGCAAACTATTAAAAGCATCTCAAAAACCAAGTCCTAGGGGACTTTTAAAAAGCGATTAAAAAAAAATAACGACCAACCAACGTCATGAACATCTGTCTGACTGACCTATCCCACAAGGACGCTGATGAATAATTAATCTGGCTTTGCGAGTTCTGCTGTACTTGCCTCTTTTATCCCCCATCAGTTTCAATGTTCTTGACCCTAACTGACAGTTAATGAACCTATCAGACCCTGCTGATGCGAACCAGATAATTCGCCAACACATTTATATATCCAGTTCGTTTCAAGTGAATCTATGATGCCCGATGCACTTACAGTTAAATTCACATAACCTGTTCTGTTCGCTATGTATGACGTACCGGTATGTTCCGGGAGAAGCATTACAGTCTTTGATGCCAAACATTGCTCAGCTCCTTGCCACTTTGTCTTATCTCACGAAGATGATTTAATGGACTCAGGCACTCACAGTCACAGCTTGACGACTAATACAACTCACCTCGTTGTCATTTTATCTACTTTTATCTTATCTTACACAGATAATTTCATGAACAGATAAAAACAGCTCACTGCCTGATGTCTGAAGTTACTCACTTCGTGACATCATTCTTATCTTATCTAATTTTAACTTATCTGACAAATATGATTTCAAGAACTTGTGCATCTCTGCTTGATGCCTAATACATGTATTACTCACCTCGTTGTCCACGTAGTGATCGCATGCATAGCACCAGACACTGAGGTCTGAGTAGCTAAGAACCATGTTGTGGTCAGTTTCCAGTCTGTGCATCAGCATGTGTTCGTTGACAAATCTACTGCACTCAACCTACGGATGATATAGGCATCATCAACAATAGCATCAATATTATTTAATGAGAGGAAGTAGATAATATGGATCTAAATGTCCAAGGGCTACCAGAAGACCGATGCTGGCGGTTTGCGCATACGTCTGCATCAGTCGTCTGCCAGCTTTTTCTCCTTATGACATCAGTTAGCATGAGTAATGGCAGTATTCGCAGGCAAAAAATCTCGACATTCCAGCGGTATTTCTCAGAAATGATCATGCGGGAAGAAAATGTACGCCGATTAGATTTTATGAAAAAAATAATGTGGAATTTTGAGCTGTGAAGCAAATAACTAGCCCTGCCTGGTATGAGTCAATTGCTGAGTCTCCTCATAAGATACTGTAAGTTCAACACAAAGAAAACTTTGAAAGCATGTCATGACGACTATTTTAACATACAGAAAACTTTGAAAGCATGTCATGACGACTATTTTAACATATAGAAAACTTTGAAAGCAAGTCCACCATAACGAATCAGTAACAGTGCCATCACCATGCAATGAGTAACCACAAACAAAACAAAGATCAATGCACACTGGGTTAAATGTCTGCAGAAAGAAATAACGATGAACCGCAGCTACAGCAGAATCACTGGAACTAAAGGTCTTTTGCCATTTGAGCAAAGTCTCGCTGAATGTTCCCTGTCGCCACCCCTCCTCCATGTTCACTGCCTATCTCAGTTTTGTTTTTTTTTGTTTTTGTTTTTGTTCCTGATCTCTCACCCTTGTTCTTCCATCTTTTTCTCACGCTTTTATCCGCTTTCAGGTCAGAACCATCCGAAACAATTTATTACCACTTGAACTACCCTAGAACTCGGTTAAAACGAATATTGTTTCACGCTTTTTTTTTCTTTTCAACTGCTTTGTTCTTCATTAAACAAAAAAATACTGGATAACACTAAATTTCTGATAAAACATTCCCAGTAATAGCTTGCTCTGTAGGGCGCTCAAAGACTATAAAGTAACCTCTCCTTCTATTTCCTCTCCGTTAGAGCGTGCAAAGTAAGTATGGATGCTTGTTAAATGAGTGTAACTTGCTCCCCTTTTACCTCCAATGCGTAACCTTCTCCTCTTAAACTTCCAATGTGTTAGAGAGGGGGGAGAAGGCTAAGTGGTGGTATGGACGCTTTTTAGACGGAGTGTAACCTTCTCCCCTTAAACTTCCAATGTGTTAGAGAGGGGGGAGAAGGCTAAGTGGTGGTATGGACGCTTTTTCGACCGAGTGTAACCTTCTCCCCTTCAACCTCCAATGTGTTGGAAAAGGGTGTGTGGNNGGGGGGGGGGGGGGGGGGGAGGTCTAAATGGTGGTATGGACGCTTTTTAGACTGATTGCCTCGTCTGGTTACTTAACAGTCTTTGGGATGGTGATGTTATGCGAGTATAATGGCAATCTCATGCTTTGGCGCTGTTTTTGTTTTTTTTTAAACCAATGAATCTGTGACTAAGACTACTTTGTCTGTGACATTTGATAGATGGATTGGATTGTCGCACGCACAAAGACAGCCCAATTTCAAACTGCCCATCTCTGTGACAGGCAGTCTGTCTATGACTGTGACGACATGTACTTCTGTTAGTACTGTTACCGATTAGTAACGGTGAATGACGTCTACAGCGGATGTAGCGGGGGCCTGTGGGACAGAGTCCGTAATAGACGCTGGGGTGCGTTCTGAGATCGAAGGGATTAAGCAGTTTATCCGCGGCCTGAACCTTGGTGCTTCATCGTACATCACCATAGTCTCCGTGCTAAACTATAACGTTGTGTTTCACACAGGTATAAATGAGGGATGAAGAAAACTTTGATCGCATACAGTCGTTTTCTTTGGGTGAAGAGACCTACATCTGATCTATACAAAAAAGTGGAACTTTCATGGCATTGCCAGATGCCTTTCTATGCTTCTCGTTTAATACTAATTGTCTTGTCCTCATATTTCACGAAGTTATGGTCGTCTCCAGGTCGCCATTATCTGAAACTGAAGAATTAACGGAATGTTTGTTACAACTAAGAAGCTCTAATTTCCATCAGCTGCCAAGGTCACTTTGTTTTATTAACTCCCGGGGCGTGCGTTAATTTACGGTGTGATAATGTGCGACCTCGGCTCTAAATAACCTACTTATCTCTGTCGCTGTCACTATTAAGCAGGTTACTGTCGACCCGCGTTGCTCATCCATGCCAATCCCATTCGCAGAATGGGGAATTACTCTTGTTCTTCGAAAAACTGTTATGTCCTTGACTGTAAACAGTGCCGCTCCACTAGGAGGCACTGATCACTAGCATTCTGACAACTGTCTATAGCGAGTACCCATTTCACAGACAGGTGGACTGAGGAAAAAAGCTTTCCCAAGGCATCTACAACACGACTGTGGTCGGGAATCGAACCCAGCAACTTTAGAATGTGAGTCCAACGCCAGAACTATTTGGCCACGCAGCTCCACATATATGGACTCGATACTACCGTCGAACGAAATGATACCTAACTCTGCATGATAACTAAATTCGCGGAATACGACCTTACGACCTTGTAAGTCAAAATGACGAGACTCACCCACACCTGGCCAGTAACGGTAGCAATGTAGCACCGTTGTTGTTTCCTTAACCCAGGTGTCTGCCTTCGTATCCGTTACACACGCAACCACGTGATGTGTCAATATAATTTTGTATCGTAGGCTGTTTGTAACTTCCTACACTGCTGTCGAAGTCTGATTGGGGCCGGATACAGATCCACGCAACACCCGGATGCTGTGAGATAATATGGCCTTATAAGGAAGTGGACACGGTTCCAGCTGTCGTTTGTATTGGGACTGCCATATGGATGGCTCTGTTCACGAGATGTATATTATATCTCCACTTTTGGTTGGATCGGACGACTTTATTACCAAAGGGTTTGTAATGTGCTCGTTTTGAATACCTGAGATTGTTAAGGATGGCAAACATTACAACTTGTGTGCCTGGTTTGGAAAAAAAAAATTGAAAAACAAGATTCTGACAGTATCTGAAAGGACAATATGTTCGTTTGCATTATCTCAAAACCATGAAGAACGGAATTACGCACTTCTTGCACTAAGTCCACAACATATCGGGGCTGCAACGCTTCCTGAAAATCACCAGCACGTTCACACAAGATTCCAGATATGGTTCTGAAACCCTGGCAGACCACTAAGACGTAAGCGCACGCTTACGTGCAAAACGGCGCATGAGCTACGGAGAAGCGTTGAACAGATCGTCTGGACCTCACTGGCATGAACAAACACTGAAATAAATATATATCATAGGCAACAATGTTCAAAATTTATAACGAGTTGCTGAACAACTGAACAACAGTAAGTTTAACAAGTTTATTAGGAATAAGCCCAGACCACAGCCGTGGCACATGGGCAAAATATAACGATGTGCCACTTTGAGCC
>JAWQUT010000023.1:1654263-1689265 GCA_033807755.1 Ellobium chinense
AGACGGCAGACTCGATTCCGACCGCAGATCGGTCAAGCAAGACTCTTCGGCCATCTGCGAGGACCTAGATACGTTGCCCCGAGGGCCGATTGGCCTGTATCTGTAGCATAGAGCCCCAACACATTTTGCCGATCACGTCCGGTAACATTACCAGGGACGCTGATCGTTTCCAGTTGCCACCTCGTGGAGGTATGTGAGGAGATCTTGGGCCAGGCCTTGCCATCAGCCAAGCCCTCCGGCTCGGACACTGGTGGTAGTCTTCCTCATCCCGCAGATACCGCTCTTTTGGAAGATTCGGACTAGCGGCCCTAAAGCGTCGTCGCCGTGACAAATTACCTGATCGCCAGTCCCCAGGTTTCATCACATCGTCCACCATCGCCCGTTATACACTGCTGGTTTCGTACTAATAAAAACGGCCTAAAAATTATACGATGTCTATGCTGACTTTGACAGAGCTGTGACTCCTGACAAAATACAGTGTTTAGAATTGAGCAAAGAATGCCTAGGCTTGTCATTAAAGGATTAAACGACATAATATCTGTGCGTATGGCTTAACTGCACATAACATCGCCTGCCATGATATCACAGTGAAGTAATGTATAAAAATTGATAAAATGATCTGATCACTTATAATTGCTGAATACCTCAAAATCATGATACTAACTCTCCGCTTCTACGCACGCGTCGGGTAAGAGCCTTTTCCTTTCTTTCTTTCTTTCTTTCTTTCTTTCTTTCTTTCTTTCTTTCTTTCTTTCCTTCTTTCCGTTACATTTTTGTCTTACTTTTTTATTAATGTCTTTACTTGCCTTAGCTAATATTGTACTTTATATGATTTTGGGCCACGTACCCATACTTGCATAGAAACAAGCCTAAACCAGTAATAGCACCTTAATTTACTGCTGAGAATAAACCTCAGCAGCATGTGACGCGGGTTGGTTACAGAATGGAATCTAAAGTAACAGAAATGACTCAAAGCATATGCAGTACGGCAAACCCCTTCGAACTCATCTTTCATGAAACGGAGGGGTTGGGAGCGGCGATAGGAGAAGGCGAAGACATGCAGGACGAGACAGATATGAGGGCAAACATCTTGATAATATGTTACCTTCGAGATCACGGTGTAAAATTAATACATGTACTGAAAATAGAGCAGGTGACGGCAGCTTTATAGCGGGAGGAAGTCAAGACTTCCGGTGGCGCGACCCGTGCGAGGTCGTGAGGTTCCACTGTGCGATCTCTAGAAAGCCAGCAAGGTGTCAGGAGGAAAATGAGACGGCTGATGGACAGAGAGGAAATACTCGCCGCCATGAACTCTCGCAGCACGTGGCTCCCCGGGCCCAATCTCTCGCTGGCTGTATAGCCATGTAACGAACAATGACCGTTGCACGTGCTGTCTGCCGGCCTGTCAGGTGACACTGGGCTGCAAAATCCTAACGCCTCGTTCAGAGGTCGGTAAAGAGATCTATTGCCTCACTCATGGGAAGCGAGCGAACGGTAGAATACATTCTATCACTGCACCACGAGGGTTAACGACCATCTCCAGGGTAAGAAGCCACAGACTGATGAACCAGGAACAGCTAGGTTCAAATTCTGGATGGTGGCTAAAGGATTAGGCAGGTAGAGACGACGGCAGGGAAAAGAACGAAGGATGTGGAATCAGGACGTGACGGAAACAGCTAGCCACCACACGCAGCGCTATCTGCAGCTGGGATGGACGGAGTACATATGGGGTTGCCCGTCTTCGAAATCTTGCTGCCCTGCCCTTTTTCAGCTTTTTAAAAATGATTTTTTCTTTCTCTCCCCTGTATGATTTTGCATTGCCATTTCATTTGTTTTCCACATTATTGTGTCGATTGCAGTCTGGGAAATAAAAGTTCAGTTCAGTTCAAAGTGCCATGATGTCGATCACTAATTAACCAAATTATGTAAGCCAAGTAAAGCCAGCCAACAGTCTCCTATTCCCCTCCNNNCCCGGCCTCTCCACTTTGCTCCCTTATCCCCTCCCAAGTTAGGTACATGGAATGCCAATATCAACCACAACAATGCACTTGAGAATAAGGGATCATAATTTTTATTTTCAGTCACTATACGGTTCACCACTGTTCTGGCAAAGAAGTCTGTCTTTGTCAGGGACGTAGCGTCCATGTAATCTATGAATCTAAGATTACCAAAATAATATATATTTGTCTAATACAATTTAATTAATCTTCATGTTCAATCATCACCTTCGTCCTATTTCACCTACGAGCCATTTACAGGCATTGACAGTAAGATTTTTGTGAACGGGAGACAGTTTTCTTGGCCGATAATCTGAGAGCCTACATACTGTCTGACAGATTCAGCGCTCCCATAGCCACAGTGCAATGCATCAAAAGGCAATGTAAAGAGAAAAACTTTTTAAAAAGGTAGCAAATAATCTGAGAGAAAAAATTGCTTACCCGCTGTTCTGACGGTCTTTCGTGTTTCTTTTTACACAAGATCTCCCTGCACGACTTCCAGTTGTTGTTTTTTTCTTTCGGCTGCGAGATGTGAATAGTTTAGACCGTAGCAGAGGTGCCAGATTTGGCTCTTTTGGAGCCAAAAACCAATTTTAAAAAAATTCAGTTACCGTACTATTGTCTAAATCTTGTCCTTTCCCTTCCCACCCCCACCAAAAAATAAACAAGCAACGATAGGATTATAAGTGCTAGATTACCAGAAAATTCATCCTCGCTACGCCCCTGGTCTTTGTCATTATGATAGTAGTAGGAATTGTTACGGACAAATAGTGACACTGTCTGCAACAGATATCGTTGTCCCGGCTGGATATTTACACAGTGTCTCCGTCAGATGATCTAGTGTGTCTAAATATTTGCCTACAGCCACGAAGAAGGATTTTGATGTCGAGTCACCTACAAGACAACCGACATATCCTGATCATATCTAGGTGAACGAATTGCCAGCGAGTCATATTAACCAACACCATCACCACAATCACTGAGAAGAAGAAGAAGAAGAAGAAAAAGAAGAAGAAGAAGAAGAAGAAGAAGAAGAAGAAGAAGAAGAAGAAGAAGAAGAAGAAGAACAACAACAACAACAACAACAGCAACAACAACCACAAAAAACCACCACCAACAACAACAACAACAAACAAGAACTACGACAAGAACAGTCTTCTATCTATCGTGACAGAAAGAATATCAAAATAATAGAAGAGGGAGGTGGAGACTATTATTATTTGTGAGTGTGCTAGTTTAAGAAGTCATTCTATTCGCTACCCATTTCGCTATTGTGTCACTACTCTATCATACCGACACACATGAAATGCAGTGTAACAGCTGAAAGAATGACACTAAAATAATTTCCAAACAGCTAAAAGAATTGTAAAAAATTCATTTCACCCTCCTCTATCCCGCACCTCGAAAAAAACACCCACCAACAAACAGGCAATTTCCTTTTGTCCAACAGTTTCCTCTTATTTTACACTATGTCCAATCACGGCCAACAAAACACACAGCACCTATCTCTTGAAAATTATCAATTCTCTTAGGTATCATCAATTTCTGGTGAGTATGAAGATGAAAAAAAAAAGGTAGGGGGGGGGGGGGGGGGGGANGGGGGGAGTGGGGTAACTCTTGGCCCTATAAAGGCCGAATGAAATCAGGACTTTGAAAAAAAAAATGAATTCCTCTGCACGACTCCAGCTTTCGGTGAATATGAAGGGGTAGTTTATCCTGGCCTTATATAGACCGGAAACAATGAGTTCAAAAATAATTATTTCCCCTGATTATCTCTGACTTCTGGTGGTTATGCTAGCGGTGATTAACTCCTTCAAGTCCACGGCCTACACGAAAGCGACACGTGATGTGGTTCGACTGGCAAATTATATCCGTACTTTTAGAAGCACTGTATTTCGCAGGCGTGATATTAAAAAAAAAAAAAAACTACTGCGGGAAAGATCGAGACAGTGATGATTTAGTATTCAGATCAAATTTTCACTATATAATGTTATCTAAAGTCTTCAGTCGCGGACAACGGACGTCCAGAAATGATAATAGATATCTTCACTGTTCAAGTGCGACATATAAACGTTTTGCAAAAAAGAAAAAAACGTAAATCATAAACCATGTGCTATGACAGGGGCTTATCTGTCTTAACCGTCCCCGAAAGAGGAGGAAAATATTAAATCACTGTATATGTGACACAGTACCCGACAGTCGATAAAAGCCCACGTCTACTGCCATTTTTTTTTTCTGACTTCTGGCTGTCTCACTGGTCACCTGGGACAGTCTTTAAGTTGTGCATATAACCACACCATAAAAGAGGTGACATTGATCAGCACAGTAAAAAGAAAGTGACACGCGACATTGCCATTGCTCGTACTGCGCAGTGCAGACGCCATGTTTGCTTCCTTGACTATTCTAGAAGCTGCGGCGCTGCTGGCGCTCACGGTTATCGCTGGAACGCCTCATGCTTCAGGGAAACCTACATTACCCTTCCAGCCTTTTGGAGTTCAAGTGAAGTTTCGCCAGTACGATGAGCTGCTTAACGTTAACAACGACGACCCTGCCGTGGATGGAGATGTTCTGTTGCCTGTGCACCGCGCTTCCGTCACCGACAGGTCTCAGCTGTGGGACAACGGGACTGTTCCATTCGCCCTGGACAAACAGTACTCCAGTGGTAAGGTTGAGCAAACTATAGTTAAGAAAAGGGTATGAAGATGCCGATTGGTTTTCCACTGTTGGCTATATGAGGCTTTACACCATTCATTAACTTATCAAGAGGTCCCATGCCAATATATTTTCCACACATTTGGTTTAGCTCTTCCTCTAAATTTTGACTCACACACAGAGAAAAGCCTGAAGACCAATTACTGTAGATTTTGAGAACTTTGGAAGTGAATCAGGCTAACTAATATTTTAGGCCTTTTCACACTGTAAACAAAGTAACTTAACCCACATAGCAATAACCACACATTTATTCTTGAGAGGCAAAACCTCAATTTTTCTGAGTCTACAAAAGTATATTATGCATCTATCTAAGTCCTTAAAATTCAAATCCAACCTCTTTTCGCTCTTCGCAGTGCCAATTTTCTAATTTTAAAGTTACTATTTAAATTGTACACTCTTCTCTCAGGTGCTAGTCGCATCTTCATTCCTAGAAGATAATTATTATACAGAAATAGACCCGAACCAAAGCACAATGAAACTCAATTCACACAATACATATATTGTTTAACACAATCCCCTGCTTAGCACAGTCACATTCAACAATCCCATGCGTTATTACTTTTAAACAACACTCTGGATAACAACAACAAAAAAAGTTCTTATAGGTTACCTTCAGCAGCAGGGTCCGAAGGTTAGGCGTGCTAGCAGAGTTACACTACACTCAGTTCTTCATGACAATAGTATGTCTACTGCATAGTCATCAAATTAGTCACGTTACGGTAAAAACCAGAGCGCTGACTGCGTGTTTTTTATTAAATGATAACACGGTTTATAAGTCTCGTAATCAGGCTTATGGCCACCCATGCGACTTCACATTACTATTACCCCAGCAGGCCTGATCACTCTAGAACTTTCTCTCAAGTCCCCGAAGAGCATACAGTGCCGCTGTCATCTACAGGCGCTGATCATTAGCATTCTGACGACATCTTCCACTGCCTAAAGCCATTTTACCGATGAGTGGGCTAAGGCTGAGGGAAATGTGAACAGAATGCTTTCCCAAGGCATTTACAACTTGACCACGGTCGGGAATCGAACTCATGACCTTTAGATCCTGAATCAACCATCCTAACCATCTGGTAACACTACTTCACTTCTATCAGTTTCTCTAAAGAGTGTTTTATGTACACAAGGATTTCACTGTTTAAAAAACATCGTTCTTGCTGGAATATTGGGTGGTATTTCACTGAAAAGGCCAGTTACAAATTTTGTCATAGTTTTGTAAAGAATTTCAGCCCATCACGTTATTCACATGCTGGTTAAAAGAACTGAAGGTACCAAAACATTTGTGAACAATTACGTCCTTTCATATTAAAACCCTGACTGCATGCGACTGTATTTTTTCTCTAAACCTAATTTTTATGAAATACAAAGTTTTACATCAACAAAGGCACGAAAACCTAGATTATAGGCGTTCCCTAGAGTAAACAGAGTATTTTTTTTTCGAATTTCATTTCTTACCTGCCACGGGTTTCCAAAAATACTAGAGCGTGTACCCTGTGCCCCCAAAAGGAGCACCTGAGTGCACCACTGTTTATATTATGCAGTGCCAGGTGGAATTAATTTAAACTGGCACGCCCTTCGATCTTATAGTTAGGCCCATAACCTCTTTGAATGGGGAGGAAAACAAAAGTGGTCTTTCTTCTTTCTTTTTTTCAAACTGAAAGCACCTGTGAACCTGTATTGTCAGAACGTATCCTTCGGCCGCAGCCACTTGAAATCCTCATTTCTATCAACTTGTTTCGCGGTTAGCAACCACAAAATTCTAAAGATGGCGTCACTATACCTTTCCTTCGGCCACAGCCACTTGAAATCCTCATTTCTATCAACTTGTCTCGCGGTTAACAACCACAAAATTCTAAAGTTAGAGAGATGGCGTCACTATACCTTTCTTTACTTGTAGCACATCTGCCAGTTTACGAATAAGACCGCGTACGGCAATAATGTCCAAATTTACCTCATGGCACCTTTTTACAGAGATTACTGTTCTCTTTCTATCTGGGTTCTTCTCTCGCTTTTGTGATTTCTGAGACGGCCAACTGTATCCGCCACTGAGAGGCGCAACGTCTCTCTCTCTCTCTCTCATTCTCTGTGTGTGTGTGTGTGTGTGTGTGTGTGTGTGTGTGTGTGTGTGTGTGTGTGTGTGTGTGTGTGTGTGTGTGTGTNGCGTCCGTGCGGGCGGGCGGGCGGACGGATGTATCTGTGTGAGTGCGTGTGTGTCTGTATGAGTGTGTGTAAAAGTTTCAGTAACATTTTGATTCTAACGCGAATGGTGTTTCCTCGTTAAACCAATGACATGCGGTATAAGTGGCTGACCCTTTAAACTCCTGCCTGTCTTTCCCAGATCTCGTGGACATGCTTCTTATGGCCATGGAGGAGATAAGGGTAAGCACCGGCAACAGCACTCACCCGTGTGTCCAGTTCATTCCTTGGACAACAGAGGAGACCTACCTGGTTATCCAAAGTGGAGAGACATGCACCTCTACCATTGGGCATGATGGAACGTGAGTCGGTGTTTATGTTAATCTGGATGACATGAGCCACAGTCATACTAGTCTGCCTATCTCAGAGACAAGCTACTTGCAGCCTGCGTAATTTCGGTGCTTGCTACAACCCAGCAGATCCATCAAATGCCAATGACAAATTAAGTTAGAACGTCACTGCCAGCAAAGCTTGAAATTGGCGTTATTTTCTAGCGTTTTCCAGTACTGTTTTTATTGTCATCTCCTGAAAACTCACTCAAATGAGACAGGCGAACTGCTTATGGCTGCGACGCAAAGGAAGATTATTGGGAAGGGGAATGGGTGGGTGGGCGAAGGTATAGAGAGCACAGCCATGAGGCTTTACGAGTGGTTCCCATAAACTGAAGACGGTCAAGTCTGAGTTCCTGAGTTTCACCTCTCAGGCCGGTTGTTTACATTGTGGTGTTCGTGGAAAAGACACTTCACTCCTATCTCCCCGCACTCTTCAGGGAGTAGGGACCAGAGAGCTGTATTGCGGCAACTTGCAATGACTTTGTTACGGACTTCGTGGGTAATACTGTTTCTAATACTATCTTTATATGCATAATGTGTACTGCTCTCTGTTTAAGAGAATTATGAATGGAAAATGAATCACTGTATGGCACTGTAAGTTACTTAAACGTAATACTATGTCATTGCAAAGCGAGGAGAATGGCTCTTTCTTAATAAGATCAGACTAGGCTCACATGCATTTATGGTGGAGAGGGGGAGGTGGGAGAGACCTAATTTAGACTATATAAATAGAAAATGTAGCTTATGTAATGAAATAGAGGATGAGTTCCATTGTCTGATAGTATGTCCACGGTTTAAGGAATTTAGGAAAAAACTACTCCCGGGGTATTTAAAAGTTAAACCAAATATGTATAGATAGGTAAACTACTTTAGAAGTGAATGGGGTGAAGCCATACGAAGAATGAGTAATTTATGTTTCGGAATATCGAAGAAATATTTTGATTTACTGTAACATTTTTATCTCAAAGCTTCCAGTATTTGTAGTGCAAGCGTTAGTTTTTGTGAATGTTCACACTGCTTCAACATGATGACTTCGATGTGCCAAATGACGACTGCATTCACTTGTATAGTCTATGTGTGATAGCCATTATCAGTGCGCATTCTAGTGTATTCCTTGTAATGACGTGGTATATTATCATCTTCCAGTATTCTAAACCTTATAATTTATAGCCTAGTAAATGTCTTTACCCTGAAGAATCTTCCTTATATGGTAAGATGCCGAATATCAAAAAAAGATTCATGCTTTCTTGAACTTCTAGGGATTCCTTCAACGTAGAGACATTGATTAGGAAAAGGAAATTGATGTTTCATTCAAAACTGCCTTTTCTCTGGGCGGTCACAAAAAAAATAGACCCTGGCAGCAAAAGTCTATCACAGGAATCCTCAAAACATAAAGGATTTTAAAGACGCTAATAACAAAAGCTATTTCTCAGAAATCCCCAAAATATAAAGACGTTGATAACAAAAGGCATCTCTCCCTAAAATATAGAGACGATGAAACCAAAAACTATATCTCAGGAACCCCGAAAGCAAAAAAGCGGATAACAAAAATATAAATGTACTTTCGGGAGTTGCAAAAGAGTAAAGAAAGTATTACCACAAAGATAATCATGGCGCCCTAAAAAATGTCTTCTCTCTTCTCATAGGGGTCCCTCACCAACAACCCTGGGTATCCGCTGCTTTGAAAAGGGTCTCCTGATTCATGAGCTACTGCATACTTTGGGGATCTTTCATGAGCAAGACCGATATGACAGGGATAGCTATGTTGATGTCAACTATGGCAATATGCTGGATAGCGGCCTCAGGAATTTCCAACTTAGAAATGACAGCATGATCGACTTGTTGGGTGAGTATAAGAAAATGCCAACAATATCTATGTACTGCATGCTGACTACTGCATGGCTGACAGTAACACAGTCGTAAATGATAAAGCTGTGCACTGATCTGATCAGAAAATTTCAACCTAAACTTGATGTTGAATAAATAAATGCTTACTTTTCAACACAACCAGAACCAGAAAAAGAAGCTGAAGAACGAAAACAACAATGAACATATCAATTATTTTGTTATACAATTATTCTCTTCTCCAGGCACGCCATATAATTTTCAGTCCATCATGCATTATAGCCCCTACAGCTTCGCCAAGGACATGCAGTTTCCAACCATGTCGCCAAAGCCTGAGTATGCTGACGTTTGGATAGGTCAGCGCTTGGGACTCAGCGATTTGGACGTTCTAGGAATCCAACGGCTCTACGGTTGCCCAGAGGACACCTCCCACATCGTGTCTAAGTTGAAGAAAGAGCACTGGCTGGCATGGTGCGACTTTGGCAACGGTACATGCGACTTTGTGACGGATTCCAACACCACGAATGATGACGCGAGTGGCCAAGATACATTCTCCTGGGTTGTCATGTCGAGCCCGACACCCGATGGACCTAACGCTGGCAAAACAAATGGACTGGACCCCTTCCTCTACGCATCCAAGCAGCTTTTCAATTTAGATGATGCCGGTCAATTTACACTAAACAATGCGGCCAATGCTACCACAACCAATACTACTGTTGATGTCTTTGACACCAATGCAACGCTGCCATCTCCAACGCTCACTGCTTCCATTAAAACGCCCTTGTTCATCTCCGATGAAGATAACCTTTGTATTCAGTTCGACATTGTGCAGCCCAAGGCCGACAGCTTCTTGTCTATCAACATAATGGGCCCTTCAATCCCATCAACACCGATGCATCAGTTTGAAGGAAACCCTATCAACTCATTCTGGGGCAAGGTACATCTCTCGTTCATCCTTCCAAGCAACGTTGAGGTGCAACTAGAGTTCGTGGCCACAGTGAGGGACGGCTGTGTTGCTGTAGATAACATCATCGTCCTAAAAGGCATTTGCAACTAATCGATCCAGCAAAAAATGGAGAGGATGGTGGTCAATCATTGACTAGTATGCTTGTACTGTAACTGCCAGTGGTGAACAATATTAGCATCTTTTAGTGGTGTCTAAGTAGCGCTGGTCAGAACTGAGATCATATGAAAGTAGTTCGTAAACTTCAGTTCATGTCGCGTGAACTACTAATTATCTACTCAAAACGGACTGATCTGGATCTGAACTGTAGCTATGTTGGCTGCTTGCTCCGAACTTAAATTTTCTACCTAAATTTCAGTCCATTTTACATCTATCTCGAAAATCAAAACCGAAAGCCAATTAAAAAAACCAAGAGGAACTGATCTGATCTGAACAACTACCCAAGTTTCAAGGACCTGAGCTGAATTTGATCTTTGACCTTTCTCCTTAGTGAATTAAACGACCTGAACTGACTATTCTGGTGAACTTGCCCGTCTCTTAGAGTAGGATTGTAGGCCTGGGACATACGTTTCAATGACCACTGTATTAGGACTACTCAGTGTCTTCAAAAATACACTGACAAATTACCAACTGTAACCCAACTTAAAGCCGTTCTTACAATGATCGTATTGGAGTGCAGGGTCACTCATCTGTAGTGAATAAAATGTTGTGGTTCACTCTGAAAGAAGATTACTGCTTCTTACTCTCTGAATGTACGATCGTGGTGGATGTCCTTTAACTGCGAAAAGTTTTGTTATTTTTTTAAGGGCGGCCGAAGAGAACTGAGAATATATTTTACCTCTGTTCAAGATGGGTCGCGACTTAAATGAGCAATGGCAAAGCCGCAAACACCTTTAAAAAGACAAGACGCATTGAGCATTCTACATTAAGAGAAGCCAAATTAAAATTTCAAGAGGAAAAAGGTACAGGCACAACAGGTGTAAGCTCACAAAAACGCACCGAAATCAGGACTGGCAATGCAGGCCACAATATTATAAGCATTGCATAGGACGAGTGATCTTGTATCTAAGAATGTTATCAAAGTAGTACTGTTCATAAAAGTCCACTCTACAATGGATGATTATGTCGGCTTTGAGGAAAGGAATATTACTATGTGGTTTAACACCTCTAAATCCTAAGTTTCCATTCACAACTGGGAAGGACTGTGTCATACAGGAATTTCAGAGGGCGAAAAGCCAGCCAGCGGGAGTCGGAGTTAAAGCACCCCTTTCCCTCCCTCAAAAAAAAAACCAACAACAACTTCATCGGAGATAGTTTTAATGGGGTCTTCTGTTGCATAAATAAACCTGCCATCCAAACACTGAACTCTTTTACATCAGCTGCATGAATCATCTACAGGCGTCTCAGAATATAATACAGGCTGTTTCATCACTTTCTTCATTAAAAATAATCTTTTATACAGTATAGATTATAGATCAACAGCACCTATACTGCTAACCTCTGCTAACCTCAGCCTGGCGGTGAGCCTTACAGTGTATATCGGGAAAACATCCATTGACAGATAATGCGTCTTGGATAGCTGCGTACAAACTTCAGCAAGTCCGTCAAACTTTTTTTCTTTTATTTTGCATTTTTCTATCCCACTCAGAAAACATGATCCACATTCACTTATCATACACTTACATGTCAAGATCCGCAACTAAACATCATCACAAAACTCCAAGGACACATGGAGACTATATTAAGCTAACAAAACACATTTCAAATATTACTCTCAATACAGTGTATTTCTCGGCGAACGGGTAATTCGCATGCTGTTTAAAAAGTCATGCATAACGTCATATCGGCGAATCCTATCGTGTCCACCATTATCACTCGATTAACCGGATATAATGAAAGCTGATCTTGTTTATGACCGGCCGACAAACCAATGCGCCTACTATTTTTGCTCCTTTTTCGTAATTATCGCTACCAAACTAAACAGGATTTGCGCCATTAATTTTAATTTTAAACAAAAAATAAATCAATCTTATTAATAAGATAGTTTTTAAAGGTTAGCTACAACATACCATGTTACACGCCCATATTCGGTTAGTGTAGTATTACTTGTCAGTGTGAGGGTAACGTTGGGGCATGGACGTGTGATCTTGTTACGTATAGTGTGTTGTGTCGTGTTGTGTTTTGGTGCAGTGTCTTGAGATGTGATGTGGTGTGTTGTGGTGTAGTGCAACATGGTATGACGTGAAGTGGTATGTGGTCTGGTGTGGTGTGGTGTGGTGTGGTGTGGTGTGGTGTGGTGTGGTGTGACCATGGAGCTATAAAGAACACTGGAGTGCGTATCACGTGATTTTGGCCATGCGAGGTTGAAGACAATAGACGCCATCTTGGCTAGGGATGAGTCAGTGTTTACGTGCAGCGGCGAATGAAGGCGGAGAGAGGGATTTTCAATTTTGTTTTTCATCAGACTACGTCGTAACCATGATACAGACCTGCTGTGTTGTGAACTGCAACAACAGATGTATCAACAACAACAACAAGTTTATTATAACAAAGCTCAGGCCCCACATGTGGCATATGAGCAACCATTGACAAAAACCAAATGACGGGACAGATTGTACATTAATAACATTAATCAGTCATATCAATTACTAATCTATGGTTATTAATCAGTCAACTATTCGGGCATTCTTTCAATCGTAGAAGAAGACATCAAATCATCCAGTCAACCAGCCAATAGCTATTATGCATAATGAATCGCCCATAAATCATCCAGCAAGAAATCAACCAATCAATCAGTCAGTCCTTCAATCAACCAATCAACCAACCAATCAATCAACCAACCAATCAACCAATCAATCATTCAATCCACCAATCAATCAATCAATCAATCAATCAATCAATCAATCAATCAATCAATCAATCAATCAATCAATCAATCAATCAATCAATCTATCTATCTATCTATCTATCTATCAACCAACGAATCAATCAATCAATCAATCAACCAACCAATCGACAAATCGACCAACAGAACAATCAATCAATCAATCAATCAATCAATCAATCAATCAATCAATCAATCAATCAATCAATCGATCAATCAATCAATCAGTCAGTCAATCAACATATTAACTAACCAACCGTTCCATCAATCAATCAGTCGACCAATCATAATATAACCATATCCTTCCATCAATCAGTCCTGTGACTAATGTCAGCCAGTCAGCCACCCAGTCCATATACAATAGCCAGTTGTACTAATATAAAACCACCGGAAGATTACTATTTTTGCATCAGTTGCTCTTTCCGATTATTATTTTTATAAACATAGAAAGGGCCTTAAGATTTTGGAGCGTGTTATTGCCGAAAAGCTTAGTTAAAATGAACCAAGGAAACTCCAGTTACATTCCATAGATAAGAAGAATGCCGATTTTATTCGAATATTGCTGTGTCCGTGCCGAATGAATGAGGCCATTGTCATTATTGAAGATGGACTTGATTCTGATGAAGAGGTCTTAACTGCTACTGAGGATTAGTGGATAGCTCGACACACTAGTCTAGGTTAGACTATAATCGATTTATAGAAACAGTTAAATCCTTTAGAGGGCATGTTTTCTTTTATGAGGGAGGGGGACACATGATCCACAGAGAACGAAGAGGGAAGGCTTCCCTCTGTAAGTGTAAATCTAGACTAGATATAGTCTAGAAAATTCTCTGGACTTGGACAAGGCTACGAGTCCATTTGATTTCTAGATAGAGCAGATATCTCACTAGTTTAACCTAGAATTGATGGTAGGCTATTGATAGGCCTATTACATGTCCCTTTACAAAGAACCTAGCACCACCACAGTACGATACTAAAACTGCTGTTTATTTATTACTATTGTAATTGTTTATTTATTCTTTAATTTCCTATCACTGTATTTTATTTACCACTTGTAATCGCCAGCACAAAACGAAAGCCTAGCTAGAGAAAGAGATAGAGAGAAAGAGAGAGAGATAGAGAAAGAGATAGAGAGAAAGAGAGAGAGAGATAGAGAGAGAGCGCTAGATAAGGGTAGGCCTACTAATACTATAGGCAGCCAAGCAGCCGCCTGCTCGTACCTTGCCCTAGGTCGTCCGCCATGTTAGTTGCGCGCCGGCGGTGTACGCGAAAAGGGGTGTACGCACTCCAGTGTTCTTTATAGCTCCATGGGTGTGACATGAGGTGGTATGGTGCTGTGTGGAGTGACGTGATGTGATGTGTGCAATGTGCAGCGAAGTGTGGTATTGTGTGGTGTACACGGCATGGTGTTGTATGATGTCATTTGGTGCGGTGCGGCGAGGTGCGATGCGACGTGGTGTGGTGTGGTGTGGTGTGGAGTGGAGTGGTGTGGTGTGGATTAACACCACCGCGGGCAGTGATGCTATTATGGTGTGCTGCTACTTATAATGTATTGTAATTACGTTGTAATGTAATGTCATTTAACCAACTACTATTCGTTGTACTGATCTTGTATTATGGTGTCATGTCAGACTTATGGTGTGTAATGGTCATGCTGTCGCATCATATGTTGTCATTATTTGTCTGAGCTGTGGCCTAATATTGTGCAACTAAGTGTGAGGCTTTCCAACTAGAATCAATACAGCCAATGCTGACCACTAAAAATGCTAGATTAGCAAGAACTGCGACAACATAGAAGTTACTGTCTTACATGTAATATGTCTAACATGCAAAACACGCTCATCTCGGCTTAGCTACAGAAAAAATAAAATGTCCTTGAGCAAGAGGATTTTGTTGTTTATGCCGTTGCTTACATTAATCCTCATTTTAAAATCGTTCGATATTTCATGGGAAAAGATAGCAAAGCAATATTATATCATATAACGTCTTGCGTCGTAATCGGCTACATATATCACTCAACCTTAAAGCGCTACAATAGAATTATTCTGCCATAAATAAGGAGCAAAACTTAAAATGGCTCTTAATCGGTGATCTGGGAAACCAGAAAACGTCGGAGCTGCCCACTCAATCCGCTCATCCGAGCTTTTTTGATAAACCTTTCCCTTTTTACCTCCTTCTTTGCTCTGTCAAGCCCTTTCTAAATCCATTCCATCTCAAGAGTGCCTGCCTTCATACCTGTTCGTCCGCCTGTGAGTGTGTGTGTGTGTTGTGTGTGTGTGTGGTGTGTGGTGTGGTGTGGTGTGTGTGGTGTTTGTGTGTGTGTGTGTGTGTGTGTGTGTGTGTGTGTGTGTATCTATCTGTCTGACTGTTAGTCTGTTGGTCTGTCCGTCGCCATTCAGACTGCATACAACATAGAAACTGCTTCTCAAACTACTTTGCCCAATGAAGAACTTCCGTACAATTCCAAAAAGCAGGTGAGAGGATTTGTCGTAATAAGTTATAAGTGTTACACACTGAAATGTCCTTCTCTCTCTCTCCCCCCAACCCCCCCCCCCCCCCCCAAANAAAAAAAAAAAACCTACCCGAGGTACCCGCATCTTCTTTCTTTTTCTGGGCACATCAATGGAAAAGGATGACTGTCCTCAGTACAACCTGCACAGCATGTGACAACAACTGCAAAAATCAGCTCGTTGTTTCATCAAGTGTAAGCTTGACAAATTTCACAACACGGAGACAAAATAAAGTTCAGCTCATGCCTTACCACTTGCACTCAGCAAATCAATTGCTATTTAATTTGTCACTAACTGCACACAGAATTTCATTCATTTCTCTTTGAAATAAAATCAACACAACCTTAAAATATCGGACTACGAGTACTAGTCATACTCATCATTTTAAATAATGACAAACTGTACGAGGACAAACTGTTTGGAACTACTTTCAAGTACAGGCACACAGGCATAAAAGTGGAGTAGCAATACACGGCACTCACGCACCAAGTTAAAAGTTCATTGCAAAGAGAAATGTCCTCACTTGCCATCAAGAGACGTTACTGCACTTACGGAAACGGGGGACAGTGAACTCATTAATTTCATTATTTTTTAGTGCTAGGCAGACACACGTCAGAAAAATCGAAAAGCAGCCCTGTTTACACGTAACAAGAGCAGATTAGATCAGCGAAGAAAGCGGCAATGTTTTTAAAGTGTGAGACTCCCCCAAGGCTTGCGCATGCTCAGTCACATCAGTGTACTTCAGGCTAAGATAGGTTCAAGGAAGAAACGTTTTCTTTTGTTTGGACTTTTTTTTTTTCCCGAGCATTAATCTTGTTTTCACAACCACGTTTGTGACAGCAAACACTGCGACTCATAGACCAACTGTGCAGCTCAAGTTAATATGGGTTGGCTTTCTTGGAGTTGATTCAGTGTATTGGGTTTGATTTTCCCACAAACATCGCTATCCCCTCGTTAAGAGCAATCATTATCATTAGTGGCACGTCATTGCCGTATTTCCGTAAACGTGAAGGATCCTTGCTCGGCGACGGCAACGGTAAATAATACGTGAACGAACAACAAATAACAAAATAAAACTATTTTGATTTACATATGGAAAATGTTAACAAGATGAACTGGTTTGGGGGCGTGAACTATCCTTAATTTAGACAAATTGGGCGACTGCTCAGAACCGGATGAAGGAAATGAAAGAAAGAAGGCTAGCATTACGGTTCTTTGCACTGTAGAAAGAGAGAGAGAAAAAATGAAGGGAGAGAGAACGAGAAGACGATGAAAATAGACAGAAGAGAGAAAAGAGAAGAGGGGAGAGAGAGAGAGAGAGAAAGGGAGGAGAGAGACGGAGGAGAGAGAGAGAGAAAGAGAAAGAGAGAGAGAGAGAGAAAGCGAGAGAGAGAGAGAGTAATTCTTCTGATGAAGTTTTGTGTTCGATTCATACCCATAGTTATTAGGCCTCTGAAGGAAGACTTTGCCCTATGCCTGACAAACTGTGTCATAGCAACTAGACTGATAAATTAAGAACAAAACAAAAAAATCCTCCAAACCTTCCTCATTTCTCTCTTCCTCTCTCATTATTTCCCCTTTATCTTTCTCTCTGTTTTCATCATCCCTTATTTTCTCCTTAACTATTCTTATCGACTTCCAAACTGGGGTCTCTAAATGCACGGCTCCCTTGACATTAGCCAATTCAGCCTATCTCTCAAAGTGCCACTGAGGGCAGAGTGACGCCATCCTAAAAAAACAAAACGCAAGTTTTCTTGGTATCAAATTTCACAAATCACGACAGACTTCCAGATCTGCTCGGACGTGATGTGCAGGCACATCACTGCAAAGAGACAAGGGATCATTAACTGTTTTATCGTCTCCATAGGGTTACCTTGTCCCAAGGGACATTAAAGACAGCCAATCACGACAACAAGGACTGTCTCACCGCCAAAAACTTTTACACCTCAAGAAAACAAAAAGGTTTTACTTCATGTACATTCTCCATTACCCCGACAGCGTAGTTAGAAATCAAATCAACGCCGCTGGAAGGTCGGCTGCGTCCAGTGAGAATCTCAAAGATCGTAGACGACGCGGGCTATCCTAAAAGTGAGCAAAACAGTTACTGGTCTATATCTTGTAAAAGAGGAATTTATATGTATATAGTCTATATTATATGAGTTTCTACTCAAGAATTCTCCTCCCTGTCTTATTCGAAGTCATCAACAAAATCTCTGGATCTAGAACGTATTGGTCCGTGGAAAAATTACAGAAACGTATGGGATTGGAAATGTCAAGTGACCATTTCCAGTCTTTTTCATACATCGTGGTCAAGCAGCTAAGAACAGTGTATATAGGTATGAAGATGCCAATGTTTTTTTCACTGTTGGCTCTCTTAAGTTTTACACCTCTCACTGACTTATCCAGGGGTCCCATGCCAAAATACTTTCCAAACATGTTGTTTAGCTCTTCCTCCAAATTTTGACACAAACAAAAAATGCCCCTACACCAGTCAGTTAGCTTTTGAGAACTTAGGCAATGAAGCAGACCTTTAGGCCTTTTCACTCAGTAAACAGGGTAACCTTACCCACCTAGCAACAACCACACATTTTATAATTGAGTGGCTAAACCTCACCTACTTCTGAGTCTACACATGTATTTGCACCTTTCTAAGCCTTTGAAATTAAAATCAAAGCCCTTTCCCCTCTCCCCATGGCCAGTTTTCTGATTTTATAGGGACTATTTAAAACTGCATATTTTTATGCCAGGTGCTATTGGCATCTTCATACCTACAGCTGTTCAGAAAATGCGGCCTCCGCACAGAAAAGGGACACCATTTCCTGTGTCATCTGGGTGTGTTAGGGTGAAGCATTTCCGGGTGCTGCGTACGCTAAATGCTGGAAAGAGGCTGCAGAACCTTCTATTTGTTCACTTTATCTTTGTAGCGTGTTTTCAACAGGCAAGGTTCCTGGATAGGTTTCTGATACATAATCATGTCTCTGGAAATTTTAATCCAACATGCTCTGCGCTCTAAAAATCTGTTGTTTTCATCTTCCTCATATTAGAGGGCCGGCTGCTGCACCTATTGTCTTTCAGTCCAACTCCAGATGCTTGTTGTATTTCTATGCCGGCTTATGGAACAAGAGCAGTTCATGCCGGGAAGAACCTTCGCAACCTAATATACTGCGGCTGCGTTCATGCACCCCCTCATCCCATCCAAAAAAAAAAAAAATTCAGGGCAGGGTTTACCGTTCTCTCATATCCATACAATATTTGTGTTCGTAAAGGCATGAATGATGGGGTCTAAATCGCAACTTGACAAGATAATGAAGCCCCAAAAAGTTAGGGCTTCTGCAACAAAATAAGAGATAAATACATGTATGGGAACTACAAAAACTTAGACATCCTGCACAAGGGATAATACACAAAGCCCAAATAGCTCAAGGAAACCTAAGCTGCATAAGCTTCCATTCCGAATCTGCATGGGCAGCACGTTGTCTAAACGAATCTAGCCCAAAACATGAGAATCCGCTGCTTAGCCGCAAAGCTTTTGACATCCCCAATTTTCACAGGAGATGTTTTCATAAAAGGGCCGAATTTGGTTCCTTCGATACATTTTTGGAGCATTCAAATATTCATGCATAATGCGAATTCTCATTTCAATGGTGTGCAGAGGCGGCACACTGCTTCAATGTGTCTTGCTCCACGATCAATAGCCATATGCATTATCTTTGCGTAAATTTGCACACTGCGGAACCAAGGGAAACCCCCCAGAACATTTATTGTGTTTGCGCAGTGTGAAAATCAACGCAACTATTATGCATATGGCCACAAATCTGAAGATCATTAAAAAAACTTCTAACGTCCCAATTTCAATACGAAACGCAGTCGCATGAGATCCTAGGCCTAGATCGAAGAACTCATAAACGGCATGAGACCTCCTTCTCCCTACGTTAAAATTTACTTCCCTCACGAGTGCAATCATACAAACATTTACACAATCTTGATATAACCTCAGCCCGTATACTCGCGTCAGAAAATGTTGGTGCACGGGCCAGAGGAAACATAAGTTCGCGGAGTCCCCGCTGTGATGGGAAAATACGTCACCTCCGAATGGACGTCGAACTGTATTGTCACTGGAAGAGCTTCACAAACACAGCGCCGAAGGAGCTTCCCGTTTCTGTCGTCGCCCCTGATCAAATGAAAATGTCAGTCCAGCCAGAAACTCTGGTCTTCGGTCATGATGTCTGCGGATTTTCCTTGTGTTTACACGCATGCTTCCCACGCACGGGCGCAGTCACGATACCCAAGTTGTTTCATATACCATTTTTGGGTTTCATGGCCCCAGACAGACCAATCTGGATCAAGTGTATTCATATCAAAATCATAACTGACAGCTTCATCCACACGCAGGGTAGATGTAGGTGAAATCTTAAATCGACAATAACACCATGTGTGTGTATATCCGAATCAACTCATTTCTGGATATTAGCTACAGTACTATATTCGAGAGTAGTACTTTACTCATAGAAAATTCCAAATCAGGTATCGATATCTAATGGCTGTGCCTCCGCCCACTTACTTGTTGAAACAATCTTGAATGTGATCTCTCGGAATGTTTTTACCTCTGGGATCGAGCATTAAAAAGACACACGACATGAAGCACCTCACAGACAGAATCGATACTTCATTTATTTGCAGCCGCACACTTTTCTCCAGCCAGAAATACATTAAGTGACCCCCATCTTAGTTAGTTGGGAAACGGCCAACGTAAACACTGATATCCAATCCACGGAAGAATCGATACTCAATTTACTTAGACCATGTCCGGTGTGCAAATCAAGACAGCGGCAGCTGCGCCCACACGCGCGACTACGAAAACGCGAATCAAGCACGTGGATCAAAGGTTAAGTTGCCCGATCTAGTTACTTACCTCACTTGGGAGACCGCCAGGAATGAATGTCCATTGATTTCGCATCTCATAACCGTGGAAAACAAAATAAGAATTTTACTCGAACGCCGTCAGGGTGGGGGTTTGGCAATGCATGGCTTAAAGGAACAGGGGTAGAAAGTTGCTTCACAGCCTTTAAAAAAAAAACCCCACATTTTTTCAAAAACTCTGAACCGCGTACAACTTCCTTCCACCTATCCATTTCTGAGAAAACGCCGCTGGATTGTCGAATTTTCACCCTCTGTATATCGCCGTTTCACGTGCTTCGTGATGTCATCAAGCGAGAAAAGCTAGCAGGCGACAGTGCAGAGGCATGCCCAAACTGTCTAAACCAATTGTGTGCTAGCACATCTCGCCTTCTGACGTCACATAGCACTAGTAATGGCGAAGCGCGCACGATGACTATCCCGACATTCCTGCGGTGTTTTCTCAAAAACTGTCTGGAGAAAAGAAAGATGTAAGCGGTTTAAATGTTATGAAAATAGTATGTTGACTTATTAGGATGTGAAGCAAATAACTACCCCTGTCATCCATTAACTGTTCTCAATGACCAACTACGAGTAGCTCCTCAGAACTTACAACGTCTAAATATAGTCCATTCCGTTTACAATCAACCTGCTTAATCGCACTTTCGCTTAATTGCTACACTTTACAGAAAGCAGATATAGATATTTTAAGAAGAAAAAAAAAAGCTCGGCTTAATAGCACCCTCCGCTTTATCGAAAATTTCTCTATATGTGGGTGGCGTTAAGAACACGAGATGACAACAATTATAATAAAATGACTTTATAAGTTTTAATCTTGCACGACATAGGTCGTGCTCTTGATTAAAGCCAGAGGAAGTTTTCGCCCTGAAACATATGTGTACGAAATACAAGAATTGAAAACTGACATAGGTCACAGACAAGAAGAGCAATGACCTTCTAGTGACGCCAGGCAACCACCCTCATAGTTTTCAACGACGCAAAATATTATGCAATAACCAATATCAAAAACCATCACAGCGCTATTGATGCTGAAGATGAAAGCGGAAGTTCTTACTCAATAGTCGTATCATCGCTAGTCAACGCGCAGACGACGCAAAAACAGACGTTAATGGACCAGTCGGGGGTACCACTTCCTGTGCCGCTATGGTCAACATGGTGATAACAAAGACCCAATCAATAGGCGGTCTGATCGCTCGTGATCTTACTTGAGAAAATGCCAACTCGAGACGAGGGCAAGAAGATGGTACTTTGAGGAGCTCAAGAAGTGGTGACGGGGAGAAGGAAAAGCAATGAATGTCAAGGTCAACGAAGGGCTCTGATGCAGAAGTTCGATCGCGATTGATTTATGGTAATATCGATATCGGGCTGCGTGGTGTGTTGACCTAGTCCACTGACAATTCGATACGTTACTTATGAACTGAACCGGAATGGCCGCACTTCTGCGTCAGGATTAATAGGGTGGAAACAAACGGATGGCCACACAACACCGCCAGTTTGTGAGTGAAGGAAGTGGGTTGATTCTAAACAAGAAGTCCCACTTTGATTGAATCAGTTCTATCTTTTGATACTTGTCATCAAGTGCGTCGCATTTCACTTTGTGACAGACTGAAATGAACTTTTTTAACATACGAATCTGATGTTGTCCAAAAGCCTTGCAAGATTATCTAAATAATGTATAAAGTATCTGGGTGTACTGAAATGTTAATTATCAGTACAGATAGTGAATCGGTGTTTGCGCAGACTGTATCGATACAGCATTAGAATAACCGATATCAACGTTCTTATCCCTTGCCAAAACAAAGGTGAAATAATACAGGATATTAACAAAACGGGACTTGACAAGAAGAAAAATATGAAAGTAAAAAGAATTTGAGGTGACGAGAGTGCAGACATGACGAGGGTGGCAGCAACATCGGATGAACAGAAGAGGATAAAATGGGATAAAGGGCACTGGAGGCGGAGGACTTCGTAAGAGTCTACATAAACAGGGACTAGTTGCGGTCTTGGAGATCGAATCCCGGGGGAAAAAAAAACAGAAAAGAAAGTCAGTTGCTCTTTTTCTGAAAAAAAAAATCGTTTCTGTGGACCACTATCAATTATAATACATGCACGGTCATCCGGGCATCGCAAGCCACAACTCCAGCAATCATTGCTTCCGCTTTCCACATTTTCATTGTCAGATGAACATGATTGGCTGATGTAATCATAACTTGACACGACCTTGGCTTTATCGGCTGATGCATCTGTTACCTCTGGGAGCAAGATTTGATGACACAATCTTACACAATTTCATTAGAGTTGGCTAATTAAGTTTGGTCTATCAGTCTAAAAGTATTCATTTTCCAGAACTGCAAATCACATGGCGACCTTCTGCCTTGTAGACACTGCTCACGTATAATGTAGTTCGGCAAGGCAATAAAGACAGACTAACTGGCCTGTACTTTTCATCTTAAAACTTGTAGTCCTCAGAGACCACAACGGCTTTTCCTGCATGTGCACGGCTAACACTATAATGACTTTCGAACTCAGATTCAGACACACTCTTTACTCTTTCGTTTCCTATCTCAGAACTAAGAAATATACGAGGTAAATGAGCAAAGCAATACGAACGAGAGGCAATTTACCAAGATGAATAGCCATGTGGGCAACAGATTATCACTTAAAAAAGGAGATTGATCATTCAGGCCCTAGGCGATAGAAAGCAGCAGCAACCAAAACAACAACAACGATTTCTTTTGCTTATATTGTACATGTCAACGTTCTCCAATAACATGCCAGACCAAAATAATGATGGACACCGTGACCCCCACGGATCCTGTTTCAAATCAATCAGAATGAACAGATTTGCAAAAAGGCAATAAGGAACATGTGTGAATGAAAAAAAAAATAAAAAAAACAAACTAGACTAGACAACATGTATTTTCCCTGGGAAGTAAACTAACACCATTTCACGATTCCTATCACTAATGAATAAATAAATGACTGACCCGACTGTCATGACGTCACGAGGCAAAATGATTGGTAGCCAATTACAGAGGCCTGTGTTGTAGTCGATATCCACAAAGAGTACTCGCATACTCGCCCACAACACGAGTACGCATTTTCGAATGCTGAAGGGTCGATATCGTCGATACCATCACTATGATAATTTCCATGTTACTTTTGTTAGGTTTCATTAAGTTTAGACAAAAAATTGAATGACGACTTCGATTCTCAAGTGAAAACCAATAGTACTAAACATAGAAAATGCAAATGAAAATTCGAACAATATCCAAACTAACCTACTTGTGTTTCAATTACAAATCTGACCCTAATTGTCACCTTTGACCTCGGTAGCAACCACTATCTCCTGGAGTCCTCATGACGTAACAGTATCGATATGAACGACACTAAAGTCTTGACTACCGTTGTGAGTAAACGACAGAAATTATCGACCAAAGTCCTAATGATTATTCTCGTCTCCATGCATGATTCTTCAAAACACATGCTGAATATGTTGAAGAATCATTATCACTTACGTCTGTACATACCACGACCTATCTTAATTAATTTTACTTAATGTCAAACGTGCAAAGAAGCTTTGAGGAAAGTAATCAACCTTCGCTACATTCTACTTAACACACTNAATTACCAATCTGACCCTAACTGTCACCTTTGACTTCGGTAGCAAGCACTATCTCCTGGAGTCCTCAGGACGTAACAGTATCGATATGAACGACACTAAAACACTAAAGTCTTGACTACCGTTGTGAGTAAACGACAGAAATCATCGACCAAAGTCCTAATGATTATTCTCGTCGCCATGCATGATTCTTCAAAACACATGCTGAATATGTTGAAGAATCGCTATCACTTACGTCTGTACATACCACGACCTATCTTAATTAATTTTACTTAATGTCAAACGTGCAAAGAAGCTTTGAGGAAAGTAATCAACCTTCGCTACATTCTACTTAACACACTTTTAAACCATCAGTTTGCTAGACTTGCGGTTAGTGACTTGGGAGGTTGGTGTCCTTCAAAGTCTGGCTGTGTTCACAGAATAAAGAGCTTGATGGTTGTTTCCATTTTTTTGCTGTAATTTATTATGCGTGAAGCACAATGCGTGCTGTCCGATGTATCACAACCAGACTATAATGCTTATTTCTCGTTCAAGAACAAGGCTGTCAAAACAGTGATCGGGCATTCTGTGACTCCGAGAATAATATTGTAGCGTCGCACCAAAAACACTAATGTGATGGGTGAAATCACAAAATCTCAGAGAGGGGAAGGCAGCAAGTTGTCATGCAAGAGGAAATGGAAATGGCGGAACAGACATCTCGACGTAAAAGGACTGGGAAACAGATACGCTCAGTACTATTAATGGACAACTGCGTTCTTCAAAAGTGACAACTCAAGAGAATACTTTCTGGCTTTTGAAGGACTCCGGCATGGACACCCATTCAAGTCATGACGGATATTATATTTCATCGAAATGACGGCCCAATTTCCTTCGCCAACCACGAAACAGGCCACAAGTCCCACAGTACCTTTTTTCGAAGTGCAATTTTTACGTCATTCTGTCAAATATTTATGATCTCCTGGTCAGTTTTTTGCTTTAATTTCTGTGGAGTCTGACTCATAATAGTGCATTTATTTTACTGGAGATAAAATATCGTCACGTAATTTTCTGAAAAAAGATCTGCCGATGGAGGCATAAAAAACACATGTGCAATGTAGAAAGCAAAATCGCCGGTTACCAAATATCGAATCCCTGAGTCTGTTCTGTACCGATTATTTTGAAGGGAAAATTCTAAATCCATCCATTGTCATGACGTTCGATACATCATCGCTATCCACTATGTCGAGTTTTGTGGTGATTTTAAAACTTTCGCCAGTAGTTCGGGAAAAAAAAAAGAAGACGACCCAGACATTGTACAATTTGAAGTGAGGCAGCTAAACATCACGTGTTAACAGACACGAGTTTCGTTAATTTAATAATAGGCCACCAAATGGTAATACAGTCGACTCCGCTTAATCGCCCATCCTCGGGATCACGGAAAAAGTGGGCGATTAAGCGGAGAAGGTAATTTCGGCCATATTTTTGGTAATGGAGTTAAATTTCTATGATGTCGTGGTTGATTATCTTGCATTGACGCCTTCTCGTCGCCAGACTTAGGACAGACTCGAGTTTGACGGTATTGTACCGCACAAAATCGTTGATTGATCTCCGCGGTCTCTCTCATTGGCCACCTCGCAGTAGCCCAGCAGACAATAAGGAGTAGGATGGCACAGTTTGGATCGACCGATCATCCACATGACACGTTCTCTGATCTGGCCGAAATTCACCAAATATTCTCAATAGGATGTATACGTTCTCCGCCTCTCTGTGACGAAAGGCGTGGGGGGAGGAGTCTATTTAAGGCTTTCGGCGCATTAGCATTATCGGACGGGAGACGGCAGTGATGCATAGCGTGGGACGAAGGGGGGCAGGTGGGGAAGAAAGGCTTATCACACCTATTTCGGTGTGGGAGCTGTCACTTCCTGTGTGTGTGCCATCCGTCGCGCAGTTAAACCATCTGTCTACATTATTTTGTTTGTCAACTGTAATCCTTCAACCGCTGATCTATAAATTCACGGGAGCTGAAGAGTGATCGATTATCCGGAGAGAGAGGCGATTATCCAGTGACTTTTATATCGAAAAAATTCGGTTCCCTGGGAAACGAGGCGATTAAGCGGAGGGCCATTAAGCGGAGTCGACTGTATTTTCAAATTCATGACCTTACCAGTCAGTTGTGCTTTGTTTGCCTCAGTAGGAATATGACTTACCTACAAACTAACCCAGTTTTCGTCTGGTCTGTTGCTGTTTGTCTCACTTTTCGCTAACAGCCGATCTGTTTCTGGGGCAGGAAGTACGTTGGACTTTTGACATATTCGATCAATAAAGAGGCTATGCAAAGGGTATTCCTGAACTCGAATTTCAGAAGAACGTGCTAGTAAATTAATTAATTTTTTTTGTAAAATGTGCTCACCGTGCTCATGAGACCTCTGACTTGATTATCATCCTTACAAATTATGTTCTGGCAGTGCTGGAGCGATTAAAGGCGACAGATATCTAATTGGATGAAAATAGCATGGTGTCTCCTTATGGAGAATGGGCCCTAGATTTGTGAACATACCTGTGAATTAGTTTGCATTCTCTCCTGATATCGTAACCTAAACCTGAAGTTTGGGTCATTCACTTCGGTTTCAGTGTGGCCTTCTGTGCGGAGCACTTGTCGTTAAGGAAACTAGTTAGCTTGTTTACACCTTTCCATGTGTGAGCAGTCGGGAAGTGTGTTAGGGTCACGGGTGAACACTAGGCTCGCACGTGGAAGTTAGGGACCGATTCAGGCAGTAGGTATTTAAGAATTAAATTGCTGTGAAGTTAGCGTCCCTGTAGTGTAGTTGGTAACACGCTCGGACTTGCAAGCTGAGAGACCCTGGTTCGATCCCCGGCAGGGACAAAAATTTATAGAGTAGGTTTTTTCGGCCCTTCTTCTCAAAATTGACCATTCACAGTAATTTGGTAAAATCCCTGGTGACACACCTCCTTAAAAGAATATGTAACATCTGAAAAAAAAAAATTATCAGACTAAGCTCACCTTCCTCCCCCTTAAATATAAGTGAGAATACTATACTGTATTGCCTTTCCACCCGGTTACACATGTATCGGTTCGTACCTCGAAAACGAAATGAACGACCTATATTATGAACATCATTTTTAATAAGCTCCTTGAATTCTGCAAACTAATGCTCTAACTAAGTTAGAGATTGTGGAATTTCTTGTAAGTGACAATAGAGAAAACAGTTTATTGGCTCAAAGAGGGAAATCCGATTAGGCTCCTGTAACCTGAAGACATAGACATGCTACCAGACTTCACGAAGGCGTTTTTAAGTGTCTCTTGGAGTATATAAACATATACATATTATATAAAACATACTCAACAGATATAAATTACAGAGCTTACGCGCCTTTTCGCAAAAAGACGGCAGAATTACATACTCAAATGCTGTATTCAGACTTTGTGATGTCAGAGAGTTCTTTTGTGTTGAAACAAATTTGGGTGGGTATAGTGGTGCAGTTTCAATTTTTTGGGGGGGATCGTTTGGCCGCTAGATGAGGTAAAATAAATAAATAATTAGGATGTCATTATTCACCTCAATCTGACTATGGTGAAACTGGGACCAGCTAAAAACTATACAGCTATAAGGGCAGTGATATTCAAGGAGACAAACACCGTTTTCAAAGCTGCAGGAAACCCCAAGCGCAATCACATGACGGAGTCGCCTGAACGGTTTTATGAAGAAAAGTTTTTAGAATCGGGAAATCCCCGAAAACTATCTGCAGCAGTGCAGATCAAACAACAAGGTATTTTCCCCAAGAATGCACGAATCTGGAACAGCTAAGAAGGAAATACTGACTCACAGAGACAGATCTGGATGACCAGTAGCTTTAAGGATATCACAAAATGTAAACAAACTGTAGACTACATTCTTGAGACAGGTTTGTTGGTGTATAAGAAACAAACAAAAAATAGAAGACGAAGAAGAAGAAGAAGAAAAAGTAGCAGTAATAGCAGCAGCAGCAATAATAATAGTAGCAGTAATAGAAGTAGTAGCAGATGAAGAAGAAGAAGAAGATGATGAGAAGTAGAAGACAAAGTAATAGTAGTTGTAGAAGGAAAAGAAAAAGAAGAAGAAAAGGAAGAAGAAGAAAACGAACGACAACAACATAAAAAAAAAAAAAAGGAGAAGCAGTCCTTGTCCCAGTCGACTAGGCTCCAGATGTCCTACGACGACCAGAGTGTGGCTTCCCAAAGGGATTCATTCAATGACTGGCGTCGTCGTTGTCACCGAGTCAAATTCCTGGAACAACTAGCGCGCCCACAATTCTTCAAAAGTTGACCGACATTATCAAAACACAGACACTCATGTACATGAACTGTGTAGGTTTATGCAATATCGGGAACTCTTCTTGTTTTTCTTTATGAAGTTAATCAGAACTGTTACAGAGTTCTTCATTTTTCATTTCGAGCCTTAATGACCGTCTAGTTCCAGTTACTGAAAATCATAATTATTCACCTTCGGGCATGCGTCTAAACAATGGTGAACAATCAATATCGTCGTTGCAAATTAACACACATCCACAAAATCTTATCCGCTGACGCGTGTCTTGCAGGCAGATTAAAAGATGTTTTTCACGTGGGCAGATTAAATTGAAGATAAATAATTTCCTGTTGACATCGGGTCATATAAATCAGTGCCAGTGCGCTTGACCGGCCTCTGACACTGAATTCATCACTATCGAAAACATATGCTGAAAGGTCAAGGTGTGGCGGTTGAACCCGAACACTGTATTTCCCGTTTAATGATTAAATGGTTTTACCTGTGGCCTTATTCATAATCATTGTTTGATAAAGAAAGTATGTTAGAACCGATTAACGAACCCCACAAAAAATTTTAAAAAAGGAAATTTTGTAGATCTGGCCACATAGGCATTTGTGTCAGCGTGCAGTATTTGGCGCAAATTTAATGTCACGTCTACCTCTAAAGGGTGGTGTTAACCATTGATTAATTATTTAAATTTAGTAGCTATTCGTCGATATTTCTGTTAACAGAGACCTTGCGCATCAACGGTGGGATCTCTTATCATCGTGCGAATTACATTCCCTCTGCATGTTGAACGCTACTGTGTATTCAGCACCGATCCACTAATGTAATTCTTACGATAGTAAGAGACGCCATCGTTAATGCGCAAGTTCTTAAGTATTTCTCGGCACTTTTCTTTACGATGCTATTATGTAATGTTCGTCCACAGATGTAGATATACCAACTTTTTCTTAGGGTGAGTAGATTTCTGTTACTGATGATCGCAGGCAGGCGGTGACCTACTCAAGTGAAGACTGGAAGATAAAACTACTTACACATGCGGTATAAGGTCGTTCATTCTCTCCGTGTGGAATAATGTCAATTTAATTCAATTAAATAAAAAAAACAACAACAACAAAAAACCCGCCTATGTCACCGCTCGCTGCAATGTATTATTCAACACAACAAAACGACAATAACAACTCCTCCTGTTATTATGGTACTGAAGCTCTCGATTTTTAACGTTCATCACTGCTTGGCCAGATCATGGTGATAGACATTGTTTCTCCATGCAGCACCACGCCCCTTGCGGCTTTAAATCAAATGAACAGGCTTGACAGGTTCATTATTATTATATTATGGAAATAAATAACTGTGAATGCAGAGAGAGAGAGAGAAAGAGAAAAAAAAAGAGAGAGAGCGACAGAGAGAGAGAGAGAGGGAGAGAGAGAGAGANAGAGAGAGAGAGAGAGAGAGAGAGAGAGGGGGAGAGAGAAAGCGAGGCAGAGCACAGAAAGGAATTTGATCGACAGTGTATTTTCAGCAAAACGGATCTCGTAAGCTTATAGATCCTTTTCCTCACTAATGAATAATTGACAAAAACAAATGGAAGACACATGGCAACAAAGCAAAAGGGGGTAAAGGGTTGTGCGAGTGTCGGGGGGAGGAGGGAGTGAGGAGTGAGGAAGAGGTACTGCCATGAAGGAAAAAACAGATGGACTCGAACTTGTGAGAACAGAGTGGAGCGGGACGGAGCGGTCGGATGCGGTAAGAAAGAAAGCCTTCTCTTCTCACGTCCCTGGTTTTCATCTTCATCATCGACTCATCATCCCTAACACCTCCGTCTGTAATATATTTACATTTTCTTTTTCAAAGGTTTACAGTGTTCTCCCATGGGTTCTCTAATTCAGTCAACCATGAGCCCCGTTCTGAGTGCGGCCAACGCTAGCTCTGTGAATGACGTCTGTCTCTGTAACCGACAGAGCTACAAGTTTAACAAGTCTATTAGGATAAGCCCAGACCATAACTCTGGTACATGGACAAAAATATACGACGAACATGAACATTTAAAGCACTATGACTACTAAATTCACACATGTTCGCAATGTACTAGTACATTCACATATGCTCACAACGTCCTCGTACATTTTATATTTAACAACAGTCGTAACACAACGCCAGAAAATGACTAAGACTTCTCAGGGGCTGAACTGTCACGCATTGCCATCCAAAAAATAATTCCAGAAACATAGGAGTGACCCTTCAGTAATACAGTGTTCACTGCTCTCTTCAGTTGGAAAGGAGAAAGAAAAAAATTATTATGGCTGTGTATAAATACTATAAGTAAATACAACACTGTCGTACTGAACTACGAAAGAAGACCACACACAACGTGAACAGAATTAACAGTTTTTACATTAGCCTTCACAATGATCATTCCCCTGGCCCCAACGTTAGACCACCGCGCACACAAAAAGTTTAATTTCAGTCTAGATTCCCGACTTTTAGGTTATTCTAAGACTAGCTGATCACAAAATTAATGCTAGTTACCACCTCAACATCACCGATTACAAGAAACAATTTTCACCTTTTGTTAAAGTAAATTAACCTAATCATCTGAGATAGTCTGGCTTCTCTGGTGCTGATCGGTCATCTGTGAAAAATCTTATCTCGCTTTCCATGAGATTTCACCCACCGCAGACATCTTTCCCAATCTTTCATGGAATGGAGGAACATAAAAAACTGCATGAGCGAACACTGAATCCTCCTGAACGATTCTTTCAGTTCCCTCAACTGCAATGTTTTGCAGGATTGTTATGGGTGAATGTCCCTATGCGAGGTGAGATTCTTTTTTTCAGAAAGTGACACAGCGGTTTGGCTTCGTTGGAACAGGGCAACAGACCCATGCACTGAGGCCAGCCTTTTGTCACTATTTGTGAGTCCTCTTCTGAAGGATGAGAAGGCCGGGTAGGAAACCCATCAATTTGTTTTGCTCTATCTGCATTGCAAAAAGTTTAACTCGCAAAGATACAAGAAGGATAAGCTCAAATGTTTCATAAGGTTATGTATGTATTTGTCAGTGTAGACCTTAATGTTTCCACTGGGTGATCATTAGTGACCTTTTAGCTATGTATTTTTTATTAAGTCCATAAACCATGAGTTCTTTTTTTTTGGTCTACGTTTATTTTGGTGAGCGATAACAGGGATAGTAAGGTCAGTTTCCAGGCTAGAACAGAAGCTACAGTATTAGATTATACGAGCTAGCTGTTTCTTGTTCGAGCAGTTAAAGAAACCCTGTACATGCGTGAGTTCCGCACATTACAACTTAAGAGCTTAAGATTCACACAAAATTTTGGAAACAAAGTCTCCCTTCCTTCCAGGTTCCCACACACCCACAGTGCATCTGCCTGTCATTCAATCGCTTCTCACTCCCTATAAATTAAAGAAAAAAGAACTAACACTCACGAACACCCGTGTATCTCTCATCTCTCTTTCTTTCTCTCGGCTACACCAACCTGCATCCTCAGAAAGTCCTCCACGGTATTTGGTCGACTGGAGCCCCCAACCGCTCCCAAGAGCTCATCACCCGCTTCAGCGCCTTCTTTGACCACAGCAGCGCCACTCTTCCCTTCTTCCACCCCACCAGAGGCTTCAGGAACAACACCGTGACCAGCGGCCTCATCCACTGTGATTTCTGGAGGCACTCGAGGAAGAGATGGAAGGCCAGAAGGTTCTCCTGTCTGTGTTGGGATCTGACTAGGTTGGGCAGTTGAACTTGCAGTTGTCTGATCTTTCGATTGACCTACAAGGAGATAATGAACTTGTTAAACAACAACCACCACAGCAGTAGCTGCTGTCGTAACGACAACAACAACAACAGCAGCAAGAAGAAGAAGAAGGACAACAACAACAACAATAGCAGCCACAATACCAACACACTATTAACTAAGAGGGGTACATCTACAGTACTTAAAGTGGCTGTTTTGTCTGTTAACATGGGCAAAGTGTGTGCACTGTTACCTTCGCCCAAGGCCTTATCATTGTCAAGCACTTGTTATATCACAAGCTAAGACTGGTGTTGGTTTGATATCAGATCTATAAAATGGGTTATACATTTACAGTATTCGCTCGCCTTTCAAACATACATTCGTTACCAATCCTCCATCTCTGGACTATAACTTTTGATACCTGTGTACTTTACAAAAGGACAGTTGAGCATTAAACGACACGTCATGAACGCCACAATCCAGCGTATCAAAACACTGAGAATTTGTGCTTTATTAATGGCATCTCTCACCATTGTAGGAATTACATCTGAGAGCTTTCGCATAAACGATGGGATCTCATACCATCACAAAAACTGCATTAGTGCATCTGCGCTGAATGTACCCTTAGTAGTGTTCAGTATGCAGAGTTAATGTAAGTCTTATGATGGTAAGAGATCCTATCGCTAATGCGCAGGTTCTCAAACAATTCTGCAAGTTGGAAGCCACATTCAGCACCGATGCACAAATGTAATTTTACGATAGTAATAGATACCACTGTTAATGCCCAAGCTTTCAAATATGAAATATATTCGAGTGTAAATTATGGTTAAAATGTTCGACTTGTACAACCAGTCTATATTTCTGTTTCGCATTTGCGTGCGCTCTAGATAAATGTATTCCTCCTTCTTGATCTCCCTCTCCCGAACCTATACTAGAATAGGGAATGCTTTCGCCTGACAACGGGTCAGACATCTCCAGATAATTCACTTTGAGCTGTGTTTGTAATTCTTTTTACTTTGCCAAGGGAACAAATAAACGTAAAAACGAGTATGAAACTGTCATTTTCTTTTGAACTGGATCTGTCTGGGGTGTCGATGTGCAACATCTGGATGTATGCACACACATACACACACTAAAAAAATAGCCTTAGAGGTGGGAAATCAGTTTCAAACTTCGTGCAATTTCAACATTGCATAGCAGAAGATGGGGGGAAAATCCACAGTGCTGGGGTAATACAATAAAATGTTGCATTTTGGCACACGCTACTGCACTGCACTGAACTCATCTTGAACCCGGTAGTTTTGGCAATTTAATGTCGTTGAAAATATCCTACGACTCTCCGCTGTTGCTCGACGCAGGTTTAGGGATAGGTTTAAGAAAGGAAGAGAAAACTTGGTACGATTCCTCGACACTACCATTGTCTGGCGACTCTCATAAGACTCTAGTGTATGCTTTCTCTTTTCTAATCCTGCTCCTAATCTATGTGTCCTACAGTATTACGCATGAAAGCAGTCAAATAGTCAGATACAGGCAGTGCCAGTGTCAGGCAGCCTGATATTGCTTAAAGATTTTGGTTCATCCACGTTCTAAGGGCAGTAACATGGGATTCTACCAAGGGTCTATACTGATGGTTAGGGATAGGAGTCAAACCCTGGAAACTCAGCAAATTTCGCAAAGCTTACACATGCCCGAATGGGCACACTGGATAAGCGGAAGGCATGGTGTGCTATGTGCATCCTTTTTCCACATTAGCTTAAGTTTGACAGTCATCATTATGTTAGCATAGTAACGAGAACTTGCAGATTTCCATTTAGCTCACCTTCTGTACTGCTATCAGCATTCTGGTTTCTGCTCTTGGCGATGAGCAATGCTTCTTGTGAGGCCATCAGGGGATTGCTAGCAAAAATACTGATAGGCTCAGGGTCTGGCTCGTCACCGTAAATCAGTGATTTGAAAATGGGTTTCTCCTGAGGTTCAGTTATAACTGGTTTAACATCTGCAGTAGTGCTATCTCCGGGCGCGGTTGGTGTGCTCTGGCGATCTGGTGCTGGTGGAACTGGCTGGGCACTGTCTTGAGGAACCGCTACAGCTGGCGATGTAGTTTGGTTTAAATTCGATGCAGAGGATGAGGAAGAGGCTGGTGCTGAGCAAGGTCGAGTTTGACCTGATTGCTTAGGCTCTCCTCCGCCGACTGTCTGTGCGCTGGTCTCAGAGGAGCTGGCTTTCACTCCATCGGCATGTCCGGCAAGACGTCTGTTTTCATCCCCAGAATCCCCTGTGCCAGTCAGTCGAGAGTCTCCAATGGCCAAATCTTGGACGCCGGAAGTTATTTCACCAACGTCAGCAGGCTCATCATCCTTGATGTCTCCAGGCCTTCCTTCGACTGTGGCACCCTCTCCTTGTGATGCAGTTATTGGGGCAGCACTAGAAGGTGCTGAGCCTCCTGGATACTCCGCCTCTGAGACAACTGAATCTAATGGCTGACAAGAACCTGCTGTTACGGCCACGCCTGCGCGTTCCTCAGATACCGCTGGAAGGGGTGCTCTCTCGGGCTCTTTGCCACTAGTGTCCGCGTCGCCTCCTACGTTAGAGACGTTATGGTCTGACACCTTGCTGCTACTGCTCTCTTCCGTGGTAATGGTGTCGCTGGAGATAGGTACAGATGCAGTGCTGAAGGTAGTGACTGCCGTTGTAGATTGGCTACCACTTACGTCGCGCTCGGTGCTAGGAGTTGCAGAGGATTGCGTCAAGAAGGTGTCTGACGTGGAACCAGTAACGGCTGAAGATTTGGTGCTCTCGCCTAGACATAAAATAAAAAAAAACCAAACTGAAGTATAAAAGAACAATACAGCTGTGTTTATCTCTTTTTTCAGCTGACTAATCCTAATTCTTCTTTAGGTATGAAGATGTCAATAGCACCTGGCATGAGAATATGCAATTTTAAATACTCCCTATAAAATCAGAAAACTGGCCTTGGGAAGGGGG
>JAWQUT010000023.1:1706956-1725864 GCA_033807755.1 Ellobium chinense
GGGGGAAGCTAAATAGTAGCCGATTGACACAGGACTGATCGACTGACATTCTGTTATGACAAAATGACTGACCACTTAACACAACTGCTGAGTCCTCATATGGAAGCCATTCCGCTTGCTAAAAATAGTGTAGACCTATAAGAACACTACTGGCCTCCCACAGGATCTAGTCTGATCAACAATTATTCATTTATTATGCATGCACGGTCACTCGGGCATCACAAGCCTAAACTCCAACTATTACTTCTTCCGATTTTTACTTTTCCATTGTCAGAAGAATATGACTGGTTGAAATTAGGATCAGATACACTGATACTTAATGGCTGGTACATCTTTTATTCTTGGAAGCGATATTTCATGACGCATTCACACTACCATTTTGCTGAAATCAGCAGTGAGATTCGTTGGAATTGACCAATTAACAACCGTCTATGGAAGGTGTCATGCGAAAAAAAAAAACCCCAGACTAACTCCTAAATAAGAAAAAGATGAGATAAATTATTAAATAGCAGCCTACTCACACGGGACTGGCCGGCTAACATGTGCCGACCATTTAACACCCACTAAGTCCTGGCATGGAAACCATTTTTGCTTCTATGAATAATGGAGACCTCTAGAAACTATAAAGACCTCTGATAATATCTGATCTGATTAACTTCCTGCACTTCCCACTCAAAGATATTAAAAGTTTTTAGGTGGAATTGACCAGCATTAGTTTTCATTTCTACAGGGTCATCCGGACACTGCAAACCACAACTCCAACAATGATTAATTCCGCTTTCTACTTTTATATATTGTCAGAGGAACACTGGTTGGCTGATTGTGGTATGCTACCCTGCCTATTATTGGCTTCCGGAAGTGAAATGAGATTCGATGACGCAATCGCACTACTATATTGCTTAAACCGGAAGTGAGTTTCCTAGGGGTTGACTACTCAGAACGGTCTCTGAAATATCTTTCATAAACTGGATTTGTATTTCCCTTGCCTTTGCCACCATTACCCCATTAATTTACACGTTTAAAATTAGGAAGGACGAGAAGCTAAGTAGCAGCCTACTGACACGTCCTGATATGGAAGCCATTTTGCTTGCTCATATAATAACGACCGCTACAAATATTATACAGGCTTCCCATAATGACCTGATCTGATCAACAGATTTCTCTCGGTAAATCATGTACATACAGTCATCCGGACGACGCAAGCTACAACTTCAACAACTGTTACCAGAGGAATGTGATTGGCTGATGGCCTAGTATGCTGGCTTTTCTTGGCTGATGCAACCTATACATTCGGAGATATTTGATGGCTAATCATCATTTTTTTAATTTTTTTTTGGTTTAAACGTGAAGTGAGCTTCGTTGGAATTGACCAATTAGGACAATTCTATGGAAAATATCATGTAACAAGCAGCCGAATTCGTGGGGAAAAAAAGGGAACGATAAGAAGCTAGAACAGCCGACCCCCATCGGACTGACCGACTGACATAATATAACCCTCTAGAAATCATACAGGTTTCCCAAATGACCTGGATTTGATCAAGTGCGATAATGACATCCACGAGAACGCGTCATACTTCTGTCAAATTATCGTCTTCCGGACACGCCTCTAGCCAAAGTGCTGCCATTCTATTCAGAAAGCGAGTCAATTGGGTATTTTTGACAATCTTGTGAAGTCCATACCATAACCGAGCGGACGTTATATCATAATGTAGGACACTGAGAAATATGTATACTCTATCAGTTAGGGTTGCTTTACAGATCATGAACTTTAGCGCATTGTACTTTGACAAGAGGCCAATGGATGGGTTCCTCTAATTTGCATAATTTCTTTGATTGTTCATAGTCGTTATACAGGTCAAACTGTGGTAACAGGAAAAGGTCTGTTAACTGCGATAACTACAGACCCAACCCAACGATCGACGAAATTTTTCGCAGCCCACATTACGGACAAGCGGAACATGACCCTAAGATTAGGCTCACATCGTAAATAGTAGAGAGCTTTTAATATCAATATCACATCTCTTGCAAACCGTCATTCTGTAGCATACAGTATTTAAAGGAACATCTTCACTTTTGGGGAAAGGAGAGGGAGGGGAGAACTCTAAACAAAGCTATACCATCCCGATGCATCAGAGCTGGAAGTTTATCACCCCACAATGAATGTTTGAGGAAAAAACATAGGAGATGCATGATAGGTGACTCTTTTCCAATATTCACCACGTTCACACTAATCTTCCTGGCTGTTTCCGTGAGCAGAATACAAACAGAAGCAATAGTGGCATGATGAATATTACAATAACAGTCTGGAGCAAGTAACTTAATCCACGTGCATTGTGAGTTACGCATTCACTATGGGAGATAATAGGTCATAAAGTTTATTCACCTGCTCGTGGAGAATAAATAATACTCACTTTGCCCAGGCTCTTATTATGCTATATAATGTTGGGTCACCGAACCAATACCATTTTTCTCGTGCCCTATGAAGCCAGAGGAACTGATGAAATTACCAGCACTACGCCAAATACTCCTCGTCCATAATATTTCGTTAGCAGCTAGCGGTTGATGAATTATTCGTCTGGTGCCCCATCTCTTATTAAGTTCGGTCGAACGTGATGTCATCGGAGCAATTTGCTTTGCGCTTCGTGCCATCAACCCGACCTATAAGTATAAGTCAGGTCGATGAAGGAAATAGCATAGATGACATCAATATTTACCAGGCTAGTTATATAAGATTAGGCGGCGTCTCTCTTGATTATTGGTATTTAAAGCCTCGAGGAAAACCTCACAAATCTTCATCGACATTGTAAGAGTGGATGAAAAAAGTATAGGAAGCTCGATTTGTGACCGCATCAAACATCTCGCGGACGCTCACCTGCTGTAGAGTGGTCACAAAAGTATCTGGCCAAAGAAATGTCGGTAAACAAAGATTCTGAAGCAGGATTTCCCATCATTAAAATAGTCCAGGCCTTTCAAAACATATATGAACTGTATCACAAACATTCACTGACAGTGGTGCGGTGGTCAAGAGGTTGGCCTCATGAATAGGGGTCACAAGTATCTGAAAAATATCAGCGATGTTAAGCCGCCGTATACAATAAAAAAGATGACATCTATATTAACTGGACAGGTCACTAGATTAGACTGCGTCTCTCTCGGTTATGGCGACTTTAAATTAATGCCTCTGGGAATATCTCACACTGATCTTCATCTAAACTTCATGAGTAGATGGAGAAGGGGAGAGAGCGGGGCGGCGGTGGCATATCATTAAAGGCTGCGACAGAAGTGGAGACAAGCGTCCGTAAACCAGTGCAGCGATATCCCAAAATCTTCCCAAGGTGAGCATGGGAGATCATTTAGAGCAGAGTTTGAGCTAGGAAAGAAAAGTTCTGAGACTGAGCTGAAACTTCCTGGAACAGTTTGTTGACAATATTTTCTCTAGACATTCCCCTCTAGTTGCTCTCTCTTCCCCAACGTTGCCCCTAATCCTAAATCAAACACAACAAGGGAATAACTGGCCTCTGAATTTTGCGAAGCTACTTCCTCAGCTAAACAGACGAGCAGTTTGCGGATACCCGTCTGCTGTAGTGCGGCCTCAACTAATCTCACAACAGAAATGTCGTAAAATATTAACACGACCTAGGATTCCCAATTACCAAAATAATGCACGCCTCTGAAAATATGATTTGACATAAAGCTGGCCCATCACAGGTATGCACTGAAAATGCGCGGTGGTCAAGAATCAGGCCTTTCGGGTTAGGGGTTAGAGTCTTTTGAAAAGTAAAAAGAATAGACTCACTTATTATCATTTCAGAGGGGGACACATAATTGCCTGTGTCTTCGTCATACAGCAGTCAGCATCCCAATCACTGTATGGCTGGCCATTGTGACAACGTAGGAATGGACACATCCTTGCTGCATGTGCTAACAAGGATTTCAAAATGTTCAGGAATGCCCGCAGATCACAAACAGTAAGAGAAGCAGAAAACTCCACCAATTATCCTCTCCCCACCCCTTCTTTTCCCTCGTTCTCGACACGAATACACAGACTGTCATATATCCATATTTTTGTTTTGTAAAAGTCCCCATTTTGTAAACGGCCTCGCATCGTAACTGTTCCTCCAAGTCATTTGAACTTAGCATAATCATTTCTATTGTACTGAAAACATTTCTTTTGTGGCTTTCATGACCACTAATAACGTATTTCTCGAATCTGGCTAGAGGCAATAATTTCATTCATCGTCAAAATTTTTACTTCAGTTATTTCTACTGAGTAATACGTTGCCGTCAACTGCGTCCTGTCGCATAAAAATGAATGTAGCGGGTTGGGACAAGGTTTCGTGAAGTAATACTCTGCTGGTTGCGTATCGACAACGTCTGGCATAAATAATATTCAGAAGAAAGCGATGATAGTCTAGGCTGAATGACTCCTGACAGAAACAAAATTCACGCAGATTTGGCGTGGGCAGCAACTCTAGTATACCCAAAACATTTCCCGTACAAAATGACGCTGGTGGTTCCTAATTACGTTCACGTGTCCGAAAAGCAGGCTGATCAAGAACCCATATCGTCATTGGCAGAGGTCACCTCATCAGGTAACGACACCAAGGATCGTGTATTGAGTTTCCCATGAAGAAAATAGCTACAGACTATTGTCCTGATGAAGTCCATGGTAAAATTAGATTTGGGCTATAATTACAAGTATTTGTTTATGGGCGACATGCCCACGCTACTATCTGGATGATCCTGCCCAGTGTGGTACTGACAGGGAAAATTAATTCACTTCGTTGGCTGTTGTTCTGATTTCATTAATATCTTCTGAGCACGCAGCGCCGTGGGTTACCAACATGATGGAGGATGAATGGAATACAGTGCTGTCATAACATTATGATTACAGAACAACTCTTAATGACACCTGAAATAACACGAAAGTGCTAGACTCTATAGGGGTCACCAGAAATAACAAGAACGTAGTACTCCTAGTACTCCTTGTAAGATGTGGGCGCATGTCTCATAATATTACGTGACATAACTGTATGAATGTCTACAGTAACTCCTCAGGCCACGTTTTGCTCTCCTGGCTGGTCATAGTTTGCACTCTTGTTGGGCCATATTTTGGTGAGTGGGCCAGCAGTTGTTGGACACATACAGGCTGTCTATTAAACCAGGGGTGACGCAGAAAAACGGGAGTAATGGAGACATGATTAAAGTCACCAACCAACTTTCACGACAGTTTCCAGGAAAAGCACACAGCTACAATAATAACAACAAAAACAACAAACTCACTTAACGGAGACGCAAATCAAATCGATTTGAAAAGACCTGCCCATGCCTCACGCTTTTCAAATCCGTTTCCGGTGCCGTGTCTTCGCCGAGACAATGGGCAGGACGGTAAAACCAAAACCATAATAAGGGTTTTTAACACATGAAAACAGGAGACAAACCACGAATAAAAAAAAACAAACCCATCCCGATATTTTCAACCTGCTCTACTTTGGCAGTCTGTCCACTCCTTCCACTACCCGAGCGGTCCTTTATTATCTCACGCACGCGGAGACTTTCCACCGGACGCAATTTCCACCCATTTCCGACGCCTGAGCGTACAGGTCATGTCAGAAACCCAATGGAAACCACTGCGCGTTAAGTGACGTCGAGTCTGGATACGAAGATCATTCTCCGCACCTTATCAAAGCGGGCGCAATGGACTGGTGGTGTCTGGGTTGTCCAAGTAGAGCAATCATGCTAGAGTCCAGTAAATACAAAGTACAACCAGGGTACTACTACAATCGAATCCATTTAATTGCAACCCAAATAATTGCAAGTTCGGCTTATTCGCAACACTTTCCACATAACATAATGTTTTAAGTAGAGGTCACTGGATGATCGTAACTCCTTTCAATCACAACTTTTCCCGTGTTTCCCAAGAGTTGCAATAAAGTGGAGCTGGCTACTATCAGGTGGTCTGGTGATGTAGATTTATATAACATGAGGAGGGGGAGGGGAGGGAGGAGGGAGTGGGAAGAAATTTCAGATGTAAACGTTCCTTTTAAAATTTTGTCTCAAAGTTACCATGCGTCACAAGCCACAATATAGCTAATGGATCATTTTCCTTAAAAGCAAAGAAAGGTAATTCTCGAACTAGGGCGAAAAGACTTTCTGGCCGTTTTCGACTTTTTGACTTTGTAAAGCTGAGAACCTGTTGTGACCATGTGCTTGCGCATGAACACTTTTGTCTGTTTTGTGTGTGTGTGTGTGTGTGTGTGTGTGAGAGAGAGAGAGAGAGAGAGAGAGAGAGAGAGAGAGAGAGATTTATGAACAGTTGTCTAGCACTTCCAAAGTGATGCCAATTAAACTATAAAATCGGCAATGTCCTGGAGTTTGCAAAATTAAAGAACGAAATATCCCCTACGTTTACAGACACGAGCTAGCGGTTGCATTTCTTGCCCTTCATGCACACTAGTGTCGAAGGGTTGACTTGCCTTTCCTTACCAGATATGGGATGCCAAATTTCGCAATATTTCATATTACCTCTGGAAACCTGGTATTACCTGGAAACAGCTAATCATGGCTGTTGCATTTTGTGACGTGAAATGCTGACACGAATCTGCTATTAATGTTTCATTAAAGTTATAAAAGAGATAGAGCGAAAACGTAAGATGTACCGTAACAAAATTGTATTAAAAATTTGATAGAAAATTTTTAACCCTCGGACGGCCACGAGGCCCTAGAATGAAACTCACAGTGCTACTTTACGGACGTTAGAACAGGTAATCTCGGTCTCACGCTGGAATAATAATTGCGATGTGGAGATTAAATTTATATGTGGCAAATATATAGTCCTTGACACCCAGCTGCGTCACATAATGTAGTCGCGATGTCATTGATCAGGTCACCTGTTCAGGGTCGACAGTACCCAACGTGTAAGTCTTAATATAATATTAATGTAGGACATATTACATGTATTTAGATCACGATTTATCAGCAGAAACGGAGCGGTCAGAGGAAAAAGAGCTAAATAATTTGAATATGTCACCTTCGTGAAACGTCATATAGTCCTATTTCAGTGTGACTTGCTGATCAGGATTTATCAGTGGAAACGGAGCGGTCAGAAAAGAAAGAGCTGGATAATTTGAATATGTCACCTTCGTGACAATGTCCTATAGAATCTAATGTCCTATATCAGTGTGAATTGTTGGTCCAATAACTGAAAAGAAAAACACACAACAGATTTATGTGAACGATTTTACGTACGACCTGATATACATAAGGCTAAGAAAATGTTTGAGTCTATGAGAACGGACGTTTCAGACCAAAGTTTCAGATAAAACAAATGAAATGACATAATGGATTGAAGAAAGAACAGCTGTAAGGAGTGATTACAAACTAGTCTTAGTGAGTGATTTAGTCCAGATCAATATCATATTGTGTAAATTATACAATGTATGCTGCGAAGTATTAGATACTATGAACTAGCCGTATAAGTTGGGAGAACATCTTCCTCCCCCCCCCCCTTNCCCCCCCTTTTTTTTTAAATCATAAATTTGGGGAGGAATTTGTAAACTTTTAAAAGGGATTCTGGGTTTTTCTCAAGTAATGCAAACTTCGGGGTTACAAGGAAAAAAAAATGACATCATTGGGAATTAAAGGGTTAGTAGCGCGATCGCGCGGTCTGCAGAAAACACTATATAACGCAAAGCAGTCATAGTGGATTATCTGCTCCTGTGGTGTCCCGTAGTCTATTATAATATGCTGCTCGCCTTTTGTACGTGTAAAAACTGTCACGCGAGCGTTATTTAGAATCTCTCGCTGTTTGCGGTCGTGAGAAATATAAATCAGCATGAATTCAGGAAGAAATGAAATTTTGTTGATCTGGTTGACACGTTAATGTAGTGAGCCGATCCTGATATACATTAGCTAACTTGTTAAACTTGCATATCTCGTCACACCCGTAAAGTCAGCTTTCGTAATTACTGATCCGAAGCAACAACAACAACAACAACAACAACAAAAACAGCAGCAGCAGCAAAAACACAACAACAACAATAACAACAACTACTACAACAACAACAAAAGTTGAGAAAAATTAAAGTCTCATGAGATCGTCAAAGCTGAGGGAAAACGCTAAGACTCCCAATCCTTCGAAGCAGCATCTTTGTTTTTTGCTTTTGCACATGTGTGTTTTTCTCCTACGAGGGCAGGACTGTCCTCAGTCAGGGGCAAAGTGGAGAGTCACATAACCCATTCCGTCTCTTATCTGTCACGGCGTCAAATAACTCAGGGGTGCCCAGTCTTGTGGAAATCGCGCGCGACGTCCGCTTCCGGCTGTTCCGTCACCGCGTGCACGTGAACTCGAATGCTGCTCACGAGCATCACACATGCTCCGTTATCAAATCCACCAGTCACTGACGTCTGAACGGAAAATAGACATAAAATTCAGTTCTTCCTACAACTGATTACAATCATTCCACTCTCTTCCCTGCCTCGTTTTCCAAAGAACGAATGCAGTGTCATCAGTTCTGCTGGCAGGTGTAACTTTCAGGTAAAATGTCACTGAAAATTATTTTATTCAATCATCGTCAAATGACAAACTTATCATTTTACACGATTAGAGCCAAACGCAGTAATATGCAGGCAAACATGATCTTTCTCTTTATATAAACTGTTGTGAATACGAGCGAAGCATTTTCAGATGAAATGTCATTACAAATTATAATTTTACTAGTAAACTTTCATGTTACAAACCTATTATTTCACATGATTACAGCAACATGTGGTGAAAAGCAGGTAAATGAAGTGTTGTGAATGCGAATATCAAGTGTTTACAGTACATATTTTTTTCGGTTAAAATACAATGACACTCGGTTTAATCCTTTCGCTTCGTTTGGCATAATATGTATGTTCTTATCATCTGTCTGGTTGTTTGTCCATTTGTCTGTTAATGTACTGTTCAGTGGTAGCTTTATGTCTACATTTTGAAACATTCTTACAATGGAAATAAATCTGTGAAATCTGAATCTGAAACAAAATACTCTAAGACGTACCGGTACGTCTCGGAAGTAGAATTCCTCTGTTCTTTTCGACGTACCAATATGTCCACATGTCCTACATACCATATATTTGGCATGAAGGCATAGCAAAACGCGGGGCAAATGAAATTGTCTCATGCCTTCACAAGTTCCTAATGCAAGTTGACAAAAAAGGTGTCACTGAAGCTGAGCTATAGTGACAAAAGGGCAGTACAAAAAGATTAGTTTTCTCACAGGGCATGCGAATATGTAGCATGCCCTGTGAGAAAGATAATCATGGCTGTTGCATGGCTCGTCCGTTTGCAACTTAACAGTACATTTCTGGATAGAGGATTGGGGTTAAATCTTTCTTCCCAGCTTGTTAACTACAGCTTCAACACATCGTCGCCCATCTCACAAAGGGGCGTATCTTCTAAACTACAAAGAGAACGATACGCCCCTTTGTGAGATGGGCGACGACATGTCCAATTTGGTCAGAACAAAAAAAAAAAAAATTCAGTTCTGCCGACCATGTTTAAAGCATTTCTTGAAACTGCATCAAGTGTGAAGTCGGTCAGTCTGCATTTATTTGAGAAGGGGTATGGCCAGAACGAAGACGATGCAACTCACAGTGTAATTGAAAAGACACTGAAAAGACACAGAACTGTTCCTGGTCATAATGTCAGCGAGCAAAATAAGACCATACGAGGTCACATTAATAGAAACCAAAGATGTGACTGACTGGAAGAGTCTTGCACAAGCAAATGGCATTCTTCGCAATGGCAAGACTTTAAATCGATTAAGGTCAACAAGGTCGACACCGATTCAGTTTTCTTAATAACAAAAGTGCCTTGGAAAATTCACTGATGTGATTTAACATCACTGAGTCAAGGACTGCCCCCTCTCTTTAGTCATCCAGATCACCTAGTTTTTATATCGTAACTTATGGGTTGAGAAGTAAGAATATACGTAACACGAATACATGCACGTTCTGAATTGTAATATTTCACAATAGCTATACCGTCCATCTCGTGTGGCTGAACCATTTTCCACTAGAATTCTGAGGAAACAGTATTTTAGAAGGATATTAAAATTCTCAGGATTAATGTGTCACCCTTGAGTAGAGTGTGCCTTTCCTGTCTGCGCTTTTCCTGCTAATCTTGCCATTTTAATTTTCCCAGCCTTTCCACTCAATTTGAAATGTTTTACCATTATCTTCTACATCTGTGAACGCAGGAAAACAATTTAAAACAAGGATGTCCTTTGTCGCTGATGGGGCCATGTTAGAGCCATGTGTGGCCAATGGTACAAAAATTGCTGTACAGGAAGGCAATAAAGTCATAACCATTCAACTTTATAAATGCCATTATTCGCAGATGACATTGCCCTAATAGCTGATACAGAAATGAAGTTACAAAAGATGATTGATGTTGCTGCAAGATTCGCTAAGAAATGGGGAATAACTTTTAATGACATAAAGTCAAATGTATTGATAATAGGGCAAACAAGTACTTCTTCAAAACTTTGGTCACTTGGTGATTTATCGATTGAAGAATGTGAAGAATACAAGTATTTGGGCGTATGTATCCAAAGGAATTTGAGATTCACCTACCACATTGAAAAGTATTTGAAATCGACCTGTAATAGAAAAATAGCAGCTATAAAATGTATTTTATCAAAACATGAAAATATAATACAATCGGTCTCGGAAACCTCATCTGGCATTAAGTTATTCGCCTTACAATCCTCCATGCCTCGCCTGTTTGGGGAAACATTAGCGAGCGCGGACTCAAAACCTTACAGTCCATCCAGTATCAGTGTGTAAAAAGTATCCTAAGATGTCAATTGAATGTTTCTTGAAAAGCTATTCTTGAAGAACTTGGGTGAGAGGATACCACGAAAACAATATCTAAAGTTAGAAACAAGTACTTTGACAGAGTACTCAATATGAGTAATTTCAGGCTGACGAAGGTGTTGCTCAATAAACTTTACAGCATCCCCATTCACGTCTGTCGTTGGAAATTTTGTAATAATTTAAAAAACATATATTATATGAGGCGGGACTACAATGGTGGGAGGAAAAGATGTTTGTAAACCTTTTTAAAATGTGATTAAGGACAGGAAGAGATATTTTATGAGGAAGAGCTGTAATATCTATAATTAATTTACTAAATGCAAGAATTTAAAAATGAAATCATACTTAAAGAGACCCATATGGCTTTGTTTTATGTCAAATTAAATTTAATGCACGCACAGGGATTTTAGGTCTAAATGCTGATCTTAAAAGACTGAATATGAGAGAAAATGATCAATGCCAGAGTTGTGATTGGGGTATGAACGAAGATAATTTGTACATATTATGCTTTCTGAATGTGAGAAGTATGAGGACATGGGAAGAAATTTCTATCAAGAACTACGGTTACAGTGTCATGTCCTTCTTGGCCACAAATTATACTTTTGTCTTCCTTTACATGCAAAACATACCGTTCTAAATCGTTATTTCTTAATCCTTCTTTATCACCTATGACTATAACTGAAAAACTATTACACTTTATATATGTCTTATTAATAGAAATGTACCATACAAGTACATTATGTGTGTGAATTTCTTCATGCCATGAAACGTTCTACTGACTACCTCCCCGCCTATATTCTTGATTACAGAATTTAGCTATGAAACATTCATGTCCTATTTTTTTAAAATGTGCTTTCGGTATTATGATTTACAAATATAGTGATCTCTTTTTGTTCCTCTGTGGCATGTGATTGGTGCTGCTGATGTTATTCTCTTCCACGTGTTATTGTTGCTATTCCTTTTGTTGCCCCATCTATTGCTATTCACTTCCACTTATTGTTGTTCTTGCTTTTTTGTTTCTGCTTTTCCTTTTGTTATTGTTGCTACTGCCTCCGTTGCTATTCTACACTGCTTGTTGTAACTGTTATTCAACTTCTTGTTATTCCTGGTTTTGTTTTTGTTGATTTTTATGTTGCCCTGTTTTTGTTATTGTAAATATTGTCCCCATGTTGGTACACCAAGCAGAAGTTTAAAAACTGCCGCCAACTTTAAGAACATAGAGTCTTCAGTTTTCTGTCTTTCCTGAACGTTCATTCTACTTCTGTGATTTCCTATCTTTAAGCTAAATGTGAACAAGTAAAATCATTCCTCCCTCTCTTTTCCAACACAGTGTTGCCATTACAGAAATACACTAAACTATACGAATTTAATTCCATTTAAAAATGAAACCACTACACAACTGATATCGCGCGTTTTCTAGGATTGTTGTAGTGTACGCTTATCTCTATGTGACACATGAGGAAATCCTGAATCGTTATAAGTGCATGTAGTTTGAAATTAAATGCACACTCATCTACTTGTTGTCTACCACCTGCGGCAGCTACAGGTTAAGACAAATCTGCAGTACATTACAATGCATTTACTGTCAATCATTCGTTTTCGGTATCTCAAGAATGGTTAAAAAGAATGTTATCGTTTTTTAATTTATAGATTATACTGCATGGAAACATTCTCTCCCTCCGACATACCCCTTGCCTTCCTACTCCTTTAAATGTGAACCGAGAGGCGTTACCAAATGGTGCGCTTGTCTGGAGCGCAATGGGATAAATCGTCTTTCCCTCGCATCCCAGCCCGCCCACTAAAGTAGCACTCGGTGGATGGACCGGACGGCGACAGGTAGCAGTTCTCTCGTGATCACGAACCGCTCCATCGGACGATGGTTGCGTATTTTGCAAAATTGCGCGATTGATGATATATTATGAAATCAAAAGACATCTGTCTTAAGAAAAATGAACGATGTAAACGATGATGTAAAGTTCATAACAAAATCTTGGGTTGCACCACCAGAAACCAGCGTCTGAAAACATGCCAATTTTGAAACTGCTTTCCTGAAAAATGAGATCTTTGACGATGGAGCAGTTAGTGGTTGCAACGACAAGTTGTGACGTCACAAGAGTAACCGGATTTCATGAATGTAAAATCAGTACCTTTTCTTTTTTTTATCTAAAGATGAATAGATAAACACGTCTTAATTGGATGGCCCGACTTCGCAAATTGACTTCTACCACCAAGCTCCTTAAGTCACCTGTCAGCAACTTTCGTTCGCCGCGACGTCTCCATAGCAAATTCAGTCGGTCTGACGCAAAAAAAAACAACAACATGAATGTCAGTTTTTTTGTCAGTAGGTGATACAGAGAGTGAAAGGAAACCGAGCAGGTGAAAGAGATCAGATGCCTTGGCAGCTCCACAAATTGTGAGGAAGACATCAGAACGGAAACAAAAATTGGGTTTGAAAGGGCAGCAACTGCATACAGGAACCTGAACAAGATATATTCATGAAAGATCCACAGTAGAAAAACAAAACTCATAATCTTGAATTTGAATGTTATATCAATCCTGACATTTGCTGGTGAAAGCTTACATTTCACCAAAGAAACTGAAAAGATACCAAATTCCCTCGTTTCAGAAAGAGCATGTATATATAACACAGGACAAACTGAGATCAGTACAGAATTCAGAGAAATGTCAGGATAACCCTCTGTATATCAGCCATCGAGAAAAGAAGATGGATACACGGCATGTTGGACACTTTCTCCGGAAAGATAACACCAGAATAGTAAAATAGGTCCTGAAATGGAAAATGGGACGAACTTGATTTCGCTGTAAATGAGTGGGCAGTTGTTATTGTTTAACCAAGAAAAGGGCTTAGGGAAAGGGTTGGATTACGGCGAAATCGAGCACACTGGGAAAATGACAGGCAAAAAAAAAGACAAACCACTCATATTAAATGCTGTTAGAATGACTAGAGAGATTGGGCTCAGCAGCGAGCACAAATCCACGTGATTATACAGGACAGAGATGGCTGGTGATACGCAGTGCCAGTCCCTTGCAATGACTAACGGCACGGAAAGAATGCAAGAATATAGGACCCGGGAGGTGAAACGGGTTTGATTTTAATACGTACAAAGTGACAACATACTGGGAAATTCCTGCCTTGAGGTTAGGCAGTTGATATAAACATATCGTCGAACATGATCCAACCTGCCGCGGTGTCCTGTGGCCGTATGCATAATCCATACGTTAGTTTACGTATGGCGTTAACCACAGTGAACACTCCTAATGTTCTGGGAGTTTCCCGTGGCTACCGCAGTGCGTTAACCAACGTAAGGATCATGCATACGGCCACTGGTTTCAAGGACACTGTCAATATCTATTACATATAAAGATGATCCTGGGAATCTGCCTTTCTCTACTCCCTTCTTATTGTGGGTTGTGGAAGATACAGATTTTCAGGATGAGAAAAAGAACTTTCCTGTCTCTGTTTTAGTTTGGTAATATCGGCAACACACCACTCCTCAAATTTTTCCTACTTCAAATTATTTCATTATGGGTTAAATCCGATTGCTCTTCGTGGTCCAACTTTTTCATGGAGTCTTAATGCATTCGTCTATGGTGCCTTTCAGTGTGCTACGTATTCTATCGCCCTTGGTGCGTTGCCTATCTGCCTGGCTTTGATAATAGGGCATGTAGAAGCTTGATCTCATATCTTGCTCTCGTTTGTAAAGTAGGGAATTAGTCTTGTTTTCTAAAATAATAAATCTTGCCTCTGTATGGCAAACATTTGAACAAAGGTGTAAGAAGTAAAATTGAAGTTCATCAGTTGCTCCAGTTGCCGCTAGACCAGTCGTTTATGCTTGATCGTAGTCATAAAGCTAAAATGTAGCAATTTGATGAGGATGCATGGTGGTTTGTTTCGTTAAATGTAAAAAAAACATATACAGCATGATATGGGAGTTTGCAAAACAGGAACGTACGTGTTATAATAATCCATTCTGAAAACTCTATGGATACCCTTATCCCTGAATTCGCTCTCTAAACTTTTTCATTGTTNGGGGTTTAGGGTCTCATTTGTTTCTTCAAATTGATTTTGTGTGTGTGTGTGTGTATGTGTTTGTTTTTTTAATGCTATAAATTATGCTAGATCAACACCTCGCACATCACAAAGGTTAGCCACAGTTTACATGGTCTTAAAGGTCGTTAGCAATTCTCCTGTGTCGGTATAATCTCCCTTTTTGATGACATCCGTGATTAAAATGCTGGTATTCCCGGTAATTTCTGTCGTTATGATCAGCTTACGTCGCCCTCCTTCTTTTCTTACAATCTGTCCATTTCCAACCTCACGTGCTCTGTCAGTGCAGTAGGGCCAAGGGAGACCATCATTACTGATAGTAAGCTTGCTTGTGGTTCGCTTTGGATATAATTCCCTAGAGCGGTTGCCCCATACTGACACTTCCAAGAATCTAAAAAAAACAACAACAGTGTTTTCTTTAGGCTACATGAGCCAGAGGGGACGAGACATGCCTGTCTTGTCATGAATTTGGGGTGAATCTGTGAAGTTTTAAGGGAATTTGACTTTTTTTTTTTCTCAGAAAATGCACACTTTAGAATGCAGGAAAAAACAGGAGATCGGGGCATATTCAATATACAGTATATTCAAGGATGAACGGCGGCTCGCGCGATCCCGCGTTCTGGAAAAAAGGCAAAAATTTTTTTTTAATTCTATAGATGACGAACAGCATCACAAGGGATGAGTAGATAGCTGATTCTAAATTATTTCAACTGAAAGCTAGCCAGCCAAACAAACAAACAAACAAACAAACAAACAAACAAACAAACAAACAAACTAACCAAACCATGAAACAAACAAACATACATTATTAGATCACGTGTAACTAGACTATCATTCCATGGAACAACGTGACCATATTTTCACTCCTGTCCTGACAAAGCGCTGTGTCAGCCAATTTAGTATTTCAAGTGTCATTCAAGAACCTCAAGGATATAAGATATTTCTTCCTCTTTTAGATCAGGGAGTCTCACATTTTTAACGACATAATATTATGCACTACTGAATCACAGAACAACAACCAAAGATCCTGCAGTCTACTATTTGGCCATAATGTTGAGATCAGTGCGTGGTTATCTGGTCCTGTATACACATTTCTACGATGAGCAGTTCTATTCGGAATGAGCTTTCAAAGCATTACAAATACTGATTATTCGCTTACACGCAACAGTTTTCAGGTTACAGATTTTTGTTTCTCCATAAAATTCATTAGATAATCATAAACCCGTTGATAATTATCTACTGTTTGTCCTGGGTCCACAGAAACTGCATTAACCGAAGTCGGTTGTAACAGAAGTCGAAGTCAATAGGTTAACTTTTTATAACTGTGTCATTAACCGGGGTGAAATAAAACTACATTCGGCTCAATCTCAAGTTCCGCTTAATCACAACATTTCTTAAAGAGGTAACAGTATTCTGAAAGCTTCATATAAAGTAACTGAATAAAAGCAACTTCTTATAGTCCCTGGACTGCCGCCCAATAGTGAGCAATGTAGTGTAGGAGCCACTTCACTACGTCTAGCCACAGGGACATACTGTCACCGGTACAAAATGATAGATCTTGGCGAGGAGAAGCCAGGTAAATGTGACAGCAATCTCAGATCGGTGGGTTTTACAAGTTATTAAGTGCCAAAGTTATCAACCTACCCCCTGACCACACTGGGCCCAACGTGCCAGAACTTGGAAGCTCTGGACTCACGTGTCTCCGCCGCCAGAATGAGCACGCTATAACGCTATCTATCTGATCTGCTGTGTCTTCCACGTGCGCTCCATCTGCATGGAGTTCTTTGCAAATCACACGCATGGTCAAGGGCGCGTCTATTGGGTCATCACACCGAGGATGATCTCATTAGAATATATACGGGATATATTGTCTTTCGGAGGGTGGCTCGATGGTTTGTACAGGATTGAGCAAGTTCACCACAAAAGTCAGTTCAGATAAAGTTCAGTTCACTAAGGGAAAATAGCCTTAAGACGAAGTCTAGCTCAGTTCCACGAACATTAATTAAGTAGTTTTCAGATAAGAATCAGTTCCTCTTGGTTTTTGAAATTGACATTCGGTTCTGATTTTCCAAGTAGATGTAAACTGAACTGAAATACTGGTAGAAAGTTAAAGTTCAGTTCAAGCACCCAAAATAGCTACAATTCAGATTCAGATCTGTTCGTCCGAAGTAGCTGTTAAGCTCAGATCAAGTTCACGTGAGTTGAACTGAGGTTCACAAACTGCGTTCATATGATCTCATATTCTGCACTCATAAGTCGTCTTCACGATCATAGCACTGTATATCGACGGAGTCTGAGGTTGTTAGGTTCGACTCTCGGGTAGGCTATAGGACGGATTACGTTGCTGTGTCCTTGGGAAGGACGTGTAACTTCTATTCCACACTCGACTCACATGTAAATGAACACTTGACATTAGTGCTGGGTGGGAGAGGAAGAGCGGTGCACCGCATCGACTAGCACTTACCTTCGTGAGGATTTCATTTGTCATAGAGAAAATGAGGTATCACATAAAATAGGTGCGTTGTTGTACCTGTCATGCATATTACTACAATATCACGAGTGACGTGACAGGCCTATAACATAGTATGACATTTCAATAAATATTCTCCACACAATGAATAACACTGATTTTCATCTCATCTGGCTATTTTTTTTAAGGTCTTCGAAACTGCACGTACTAAAGAATGATGTGTTGACATGTAACGTCTCGCACTGATGAACAATAATCTCTCATTCACATACTTCAGATTCATTCATTCACTAGGGAGTATACCATCTGTTATTATAATGTTTCATTAATAATAGCACGTACATCACATGCATGCACAACAACACACACGTCAGACAATCATATACATTTCTAACGCCGACTTGCGAAAAAGAAAAACACAACATCTCCCGAGATCGCAATGGTGATGGGTACGGCCCTGATGTAAAGTGACAAGCTGACTCAGCAGCTCCTGAAGAACAGATGAAGTCCATCTTGCTAGCTTTGTTGTTTTGTACTTACGAGTAGCACCTTGAATGCTATGGATTCCTATGCAACTTGCACACCAAACTGCTGAAGGGGGCATCTTTCTCCTCCAAGAGTGATGATCTTAGAGCAACTAACTGTCATTTGCGATGGCACCAGTTTTTTTACCCTGATTTCAACTACATCTCTTAGATATGTTTATGCATGATCCTATGGAAGCTTTTCCCGATTTTCTGTCTGCATATAAAGTTATTTCATTTATCATCTAAGGGAGCTGCTGGTCTCTGATAATTCTGCGTCAAGACAGAAAATCCAAAAAAAAGCTTTCATAGGATCATACATAAAGATATCTAAGAGAAATGGGTGAAATCGGATGTCAAAAAGCTGGTGCCATCGCTAAGGACACTTGTTCGAAGATCATCATCCTTGAGAAAGAAGAATGCACCATTCTGCACTTTGGTGTGTAATTTTGCATAGAAATCCAGTGCACTCATGGGGATAAGTTGCACACCATGTTGTGTATATCACAATCTCTGGAAAAGAGTAATGCCTCCCCTTAATGAACCTTATTTTAGTTTCACAATTCAGATTTATTAAATCCCTGGGGAATATGCCATCCTTTATCATAATGTTTAATTCATAATAGCATATACATCACATAGTCTACATGAACAACAATACACATCCTACAACAATACACATCCTACAACCATGCACATGTTACAAAGGGAAAACATAAAAATATCGAATGTAAGTCGTCACTGTGCAACGCACGGACATCCACACCGGATCCCACTCCTCCTCCAGTGCCAGAGGCCAGGTACTTATTTACACTTGGGTCGAGTAAGTTATAGTATAGTAATTTAAGTATCCTTCCAGATGACACTACAAAGTAATTTGTCAGACAAGTCAACCTCACACTTGGCAATCTTGAGGTATGAAGATGCCAACAGTATCTGGCGTAAGGGTAAGCAACTTTAAATAGTACCTACAGAATTTAAAAGAAAT
>JAWQUT010000023.1:1725881-1747709 GCA_033807755.1 Ellobium chinense
GGGGGGGGGGGGATGAGATTTGAATTTCAGCCTTAGATAGGAGCAAATACTCTTTATAGACCCTGAATAGGTAAAGTTTTGCCACGCAAGTATAAACTGTGTGGCTGTTGCGAGGTCGGCAATGTTACCCTGCTTATTCCAGTGAAAACGCGTAATAAATTAGGTAGGCTATTTCACAGTCAAAGTTCTCAAATTCTAACTGGTCTTGAAGCATTTTTCAATGTGTTAAAATCTAGAGGAAGAGTTGAACAATATGTGGGGAAAGTATTTTGGAATGGCACTTCTTGATAAGTTAATGAGCGGTGTAGAACCTTATATTATATAGTCAACAGTGGAAAAACCACTGGCATCTTTATACCTTGACACCAGGAGAAATACTCATTGTCCACACACAAAGGCTGTCCCCCATGAAACGGGAGGGCTAGGATGTCCTTTCACGTGAGTGGACTTTGCTACCGTAAGATGGCATCTGGAAATACTCTGACACCTGTCTACCATGAAGCCCCTAGGCAGACTGGGCCAACGCAAAACGTTAGTTGCATTTTTTTTCGCCACAACCACCCAGGTATGTTACCTAACCTACCCTCACATTCTCGCACGTCCGCACGTCATCGACAATGCGCATGCGCACGCACCATCCACCTGCAGACACTATGATTCCCTAGTGTACATCTACACCTTCTGATTTCCTCTTTCCTTCAGGAAGAAGGAAGAAAATAGAAAAACAAAGGAACAAATCAGATCAAGAGACAGGACAGAAAAGAACTTACACACAGATCTCCAGTCACCCCGCGCTTTCTCAAAACCTTAGCCAAGTGATGCAGCAGCTGGGATAGGCCGATGGGCGGCCGGGCCGGGCGGGCGTTGTCGGGTGTGGTAGACGGGCGCGCGCTGTGGAAGCAGCTGACTGACCAGCTTATCAACGTACTCCCGAGACCTCCGACTTCGTCACTCACTGGTCGGGTTAGGGTGCAACCGATACTCACTCACTCACGCACTCACTCGCTCACTCACGCTCTTCTACTGTATAATATAAATATTACATACGGCTGCAGCGGCAAAACTTGATTAATTGCTAATGGGAAGGATGAGATGACTGCGATACTACTACAAATGCAAGGCAAAGCCAAGGAGGATAAAATCACAGACGGAACATAGATTACGTGATATACTTATAAACTCTACATATTGTAGCTCAACCCGGAAAACAATTGCAACAAACCAGTGATACTGCACAAGGATGTAAAAATCTCATCAAGCTGTACTTGTCAGTAAGTGGAAATTGTCAGTCTGTACTTTCCTGTGGATATCATTAGCATTGTATTTTACAAGGAATGAGTTCAGTTCTGTTTAATAACTACACTGGGAGAACTGTAACTTTCAACTACTTCTGCTCCTGACAACTCTGGAAAGAAAGGTTAGCGGTAAGAACTGAGAACACAATTATCTGGTGTGGGAATAAAAATCAAATATACAAAAGGGAAAAAAAAATAAAAAAAACCAGTGAATTCAGGACTCGGCTGAACTTTGGGATAGTGCGGGTGGCTTATTGCTGAATGTACGACATGCATCGGATTTTAGTTGTGAGTGCTATTTACGGAGGATCGGATGTGTATGATAGATCTACCGAAGGTACGATATGGAATCATCCTCCACCTCCTCATCATCATTATCTTTATGACCATCTCTCAAACCAGGCATCTACCTGTATAGATTATAAATTTTAATATTAAATTCGACATTTTCCGACGTAACAATCCTTTATCAGACCACAAACTGTAATTGCAATGGTCATTACAACACAGACACACATCATAATCATCGTCATCGGAGCCATGGTGCGTACAACGCGGAAAATATACAATTTGTTTTAAAACGTCATCCAATGTGTAGAGAGATGGAATTCAATCACCATCATATTATTAAGACAATGTAACAAATATGAAAAATGCCAATTTTCAAACAATGCATCTCTTTCCCAGGGTTATAGTGAAAACTCAAGTAAAGGGTAAGACATTATAAAGTCATAACCGTTGTCATGAGACTCTAGTGAATATGGATCTATTCAGATTGGGCAGCAGAAGAAAAACTGCATACTCAACATCACTGTCACCATCGTCAATGTTGTCGTCGCTGATAACATTATTTCTCTCTTTGTCTTTTATCATTCCTCCATTATAAATACGCCCACCATGAAGGATTAAGTCCCACACAGCTAAACGATAGAGGAACTAATGAAATTCTAGCCGCATGAGATCTGCATTCAATATGCATCAATCTCTGCATGCCGTGCGTGTGTATAAGGTATAATTCAAACTAACAAGTCAAAGTACCGCTGAATGAGCCTCTCATAACGCAATAAATGAAGCAATTTTCGTGTGCGGTAATGCCCCGTTTATACTGCATTTGAAACGCGTCACCATATTCGTTAAAGATATCCATAATAATGCGTGAACGTCTCGAATTACTTTAGCAATTATACTACCGTATTTATTCTTGGCTCTTTCAAAAGCCAACCACACCTTCTCAGCTTCCTCCACTTCTTTTCATTTTCTCTCTCAGCTTTCTCCTATTCATCTTTATCACTTGCCGAGTTTCCTCTTTATGCTATGCAATATCCGATCGTTACCGACCGTCCCAAGGCAAGCCAGCCAACAAATGGCCTTGGAATGGCCATTGCTTCGACTCAGATAAATGTGTTCATTATTGCAAATGCCAGGCGTTTTATTATTAATTTCCTGTACCGAAACGTTGGAAAGGACCCTAAACTAGCGACTTGCAACGTTTCTATACAGTATAAGCATTTTCACTGGCGAAATTCGGGAAAATGGCATTCCGATGTGAAGTGTGCGATTGAAATAAAAATAAAAGTTGTGAAGGATTCCAGTTTACCTTTTTTCCTTTTCTTTACTCTGGACGAGAGTTTATCAGCTCGTCTCTTCCTCCTCTTCACTTTGTATTCTTTCTCCTCCATCTACTTCATGTTTTTTCTCTTACAGATCTGTCACACATTTTGAATTCCAGCTACTTTTTATCTAGCTTCACATTTATCCACTGACTTCCTTCTCTTCATTTTGCCCATTTGCCACTTTCGCTCTGACATGCCCGCCTCTTCTTTATCATTCCTCTCTCCTTCGTCTTCTTTAAACATACTCTTTTCCGTACCCACTCAAGACGCTTTTTGTCCTCTTGACTCTTTTCTAAATCGACTTCATCTGTCTGTCTTTAGATTCTATTTCTTCTTCCACCTGCTCGTTTGCTACTTTTACCCCGGCCTCGTCGTTTTTTGTGGGTTTTTTTTTTTTTAAATCATTCTCCTAGTCTGCCCCTTCTTATACTTAACTCCACAACTTCGATTTTCTCCTCTTATCCTTCTCTTGAACACTCGCTCTTATTAAAGAGATTTTTTTTTATTTTGACGTCCATATCTCTTACAGGTTGTTTTGACAGAGATCGTCATATTCCACATTATGAACCAGACCAGTTGTTAAACTGACATCTGATTCTACTCCAGCATGATCGTAATACGAGAAAAAAAAACCATTTGCGTATGCCTGCCTCTACTACAGCAGTCCACATGATATCCAAACTTGAAAAATTATAAAAGTTCTCTAGTTTCTTCTACTCCTCATTTTCACTTTTGCTTTTTCTTCCACATATAATATCCGACTCGTAAATTATAAAAGCATTCTAGTTTCTTCTACTCCTTGATTACGGTCCTTTTGATCTCCGAACCTAAAAATTCTAAAAATTCTCTATTTTTCTCTACTCCTTGTTTTCAATTTTGCTTTTTCTTCTCTTCCATCAATTTTATTTCTACTCCTTGTTTTTTTTATTTTGCTTTTACTTCCACATCACCTCCACAGACATCTCTCTTCCACCCGGTGCCTTCCTGTCCAAAACTCGCATTTCAATCTGACGCCTTCTTTTGACAGTTAAGTTCTCTCATGCTAGCTTCTGTCGACAATTAATTAACTCATTCTTCTTATCCTCTTATCGACCACTGTCCTTTTCCACTTATCCTCCTCTTGACATCTTTATACCTTTTTTTTATTCTTCCGCCACTCCTTCGCTGTCTCCCGTTCTGTCTACACCGGATGATCCGTCCCCATCCTCAAGACATGCACAGATGCACTGCATATTGAGCGTGCGAAAGCTGTCACCAGCATGCGACGAAAACAAATGATGTATTTATTTGTTTGGTCTATCTGGATGCACTGTGGGCGAGATTGCCTTAAGCTACAAAGGCTGGTTTAGACAGACTTTATAATGATCAATACAGACCTCTATTATGAGGGGAGAGGGTGGGAGGATGCCTATGTTATGACTTTCATTCTATCTCTAAGTTACGTGATTTTCATGCTGTGAGTAAAGATACCCCAGCAATAATCGCGTCGTCACTCTTCTCATTTTCCAGCACAATGTTCAATAACATTGCAAGATAAACTGAAATTGCAGATTTCCAATGCTCAAGGATTTAAATAATTAATTTAAGTAAGCACCAATACCTCGGACTTCACTGTGTGATGGACTTAATACAAGGTCTAAGTTATCACAGAAACTCCAACCAATCTCTGCGTTGTCGGCTGTGGGCGGACCGTAATCAATAGGACTATAAACATAACAGCAGACCGTACATGCTAGTACAGCTTAAACTGGCTGTCTCTATGCCATACCGATAATTTCAAATTGCCACTCGTTACATGATTTGAAAAATTTATTAGTTTTTCATTTTCGAACGTTCAAAACAAAATGGCGGAATAAACATCACAGCTCGGCAAAGACAATGTCATGTATCATATCAATTTACCGCATTAGAGGTTTAGAACAGCAGCAACTAAACGCCAACAACAACCATTTCAATATTTCTGCTATGGAACGAAGGGAACAATGGTTTGAATACTTTTCTATTGTAGATTATACTGCATCAGTGTGGTGCGCATTACCCTGTACTAATTCATTACACTTTACATGCAAAATTACACACTCATGTGTTAAAACGTGCATTTTTTTTTTCTGTTGTGAAGATTGACGTAAGGAAAGGTTCTGTCCAAATTACAGTCACTACTTCATCATCAAATATTACACATACATTTAAGACACATTAACACACACAGTGCAAGGGAGGTTTCATTTTTCTAAGTTTTATTCTCACCGCAACTTGCTGAGAGACAATCCTTTCTCTTGGATTCACGTAACTTATTATTGAGACACAAATACTGAAAACCCCTCTGCCACTATGTACAACAGTGCATCTCATTTTACATGTGTGAAGAGTGGCGTTGAAGTAACGACTGTAATTTGAGATAAAATCTTTCCTCAGATCAATATCTACAACAGAAGAGCAAAAATATACTATACAGCACTTTGGTGATGCATGCCAAATGTACTGATGTAGAAAAGAGCATTGCCCATCTCAGTAATACTCTATAATCTAAAACAGAAAGGTAGTCTACTGCCGTAAGCTTCAAACCAATTCTTTGGCGCTGATCTGAATAAAAATCAGTTGTACAGATGACAATGAGGTGTTCACAGCGCAGGTGCCCTGATGAAAGAGAGAATCATTGTCTCCGTGTAGCGCCTCTATATCTACAGCAGTATGCATCTGTATGCACAGCTGAATTATAATCAATAAATTCCATACACTCCTAGCAAACAACGCCCTTAGAAGAACCCTGTTGTATCTGTAAACAGCGTGCTCAAAAGAGACCGGTTTCTTAAACAACAGAACACAAGCATTCAGCAATACAATGCTCCTCAAAAGATCTCTTTCAGCAATACATCAACATTAACATAGAAGCTTTGGCAAACAGTGTCATTTTGAGAGATGAGCTTCCCTTCAACATCGCGCAATAACAATGCTGGATAATGTTTGTGTATGCCACAGCCCTATACATCATCCTACACTACCCGCATAGGTTGCTTAATCGCTCAAGGACGCCCGCAGCAGAATGCCTGCGTAATAATCCGTTAACTGTTTAATAAGAGCATCCCAACAATACTTTTCACACGACCCCACCCAATGTCTTTTTGTTTTTTAATGAATAAGCACATTCGACTCCATTAAACAGACATTAGAAAGGAAATAGGAAACATGTGATCAAGGGGAGGGTGCAGTTATGTGATACTTATTTCCTTAATGTTTTTCAATATTATAAGCAGTAATGTTACGTTTTTTTCAAAAACGTTCCTATTAAAGAAAACCGTGATTAAGCGGATTGCAATTAAGTGGAATCAAATGTAAATCGTTACGAGTGCAAGGTAGACTACATCTTAGCTGATTAAACAGACCAGAAGCCAGGATTAAACCTTCCGTGAGCCGCAGTATTACAGGCTTAGCGATAGACTGTCGTCACAGATAAACACAAAGGGACCCAAAGGAGATACATGTTTATGTCTGTGCGTGTTTGTCTCTATCTAACCGCACGTGCCCCATTCGTGCCTACGTATGCTTTCTTAAACACTGTAGAGCAGCCCACTAATAGGGTTTAGAAACAGGGAACTGCGTGTTGAACTGCAGAGTTTCCAGATCGGGTTGTTTTCCGACCCAGTTTTGTACCTTTACACCACTACAAGGAACTGGCATATCACATTGTCAGATGAGAATTACAAGCAACAAAAGACGAGTCTGTTGAGCAATATGTGTTGTTATGAGCTCGCCAACCAAACCCGAGAATTTCCTATTCGACTGCATCTCTGTTCAAATGCATTTTTAAGTCTTAATTCTTAATGCCAGTCCGTTCATTTCCAGATCGATTCCAGATCAATTACAGCAGAGATCAGTCTAGAGACAAGGTTTAGGGACAGTCCAAAAAAAAACTACACGACAAGCCTTCATGCTGCATTTCACTGGTGATGCATAGCAGTGTTGAGGTGGAACAAGATTTTAGATATTATATAAATTGACAGACAGACAAACAGACGGACGGACATATTGGCAGGTAGGCAGGAAGGCAGGCAGGCACTCTAGTAGGCGTCAGGCAGGCTGGAAGACAGACAGACAGACAGACAGATAGACAGATAGATAGATAGATAGATAGATAGATAGATAGATAGATAGATAGATAGATAGATAGATAGATAGACAGATAGATAGATAGATAGATCTCTACAACTTTAGATATACATTATTATAAACTGTAATCTTCACACAGCTAATTCCTGGTGAAACATTTGGTTTTGCGACACGAAGTGAACTGTTTGTATCACTCCAAAAGGTCAAAGTCCCAGTAAGTTGGATAAACAAGAGATATTCCTTGGTAATCTGTGGCCAGTATACACAGTGGCCAGTTATACCCACTTTCTTACGTCCGAGCAAGCTAGCTTTGGTCTGAAGAAAACTCGAAGTTATTGCATGTATAATAATGTCAAAAAATTACCTCCGATACAATCGCTTCTTTATATTCATCAAACGTTAGACATTGTTTAACAATTAATTTCTCACAAGTACAACCCAGATATGACCTTTCAACTCTCTACTCACATCTTGACTCTCCTAGCCAGCCCATATACACTATTTGTTCACTGTTTCTGCTCTTCCTCGCTTATTCTATGCACGTGCTGTATCGAAATCGATAATGTTGAACAGGATCTATTGTTCTAAACTGGCGGACCATACCCCAGGATTTCCTAGCCGCATGTATTTCTATTCAAATGCACTTTAAGTTGTTTTAGGGTCTGTTTATTCATTTTGAGATCGATCATACACTGTTGCAAAAATGTACATATACCTATGGCTCCTTTGTAGAGGCTCTCGGTCATCAGCTGTTAGCTATTCTGCTATATCTCTGTTGTATCGCATCTTTACTGTATTGTGTATCAAATGAACTCTAAACATCATTTACACAACACCCTGTCTAGGGTACTCCCATTCAACAGTTCCAACTCTTTGTTCATTATATATTTAAGAAAACAAAAACCACGTTGAATAACAAATACTTCTGATAACACACACTCAAAGCTTGGTCCAAAGAGTGGTCAAGTTATCAGATTTCTACTTCATTTCTTTCTGTCTGGATTTTACTGTGCTTGTACTTTTCATTATCTTGCATGCCCTATGAATATAATGCCTCTGATAATACACACTCAAAAGCTTGTACCAAAGAGTGGTTATGTTTTAAGAGTTCTACTGCATTTCTTTCTGTCTTGATTTTGCTTTTGTAATATTCGTACTCTTGACGGTACCTTGCATGCCATACTCTCTTTCACGGAAGCGTTCGTCAATGAATATTTAATCATCGTCTCCCGAGTAGAGTTGTCGTCTTTTCTCCACATTACAGCCTAGTCTTCTCAAGTTGCAACGGTTCCATAACGGAAACGTCTTGAGATCATGAGATGACTCTCAAATCCTGCGACAGCGAGTCGCAGACCTCATTATATTACTGTCCCGGCTGCCAAGTCTTGATGGCAGGAAACCGATCTTTACACGAGATATGTCGTAACGTTTCTTCTCTTCTGGCTCGCGCATTGTCTGGACAACAGAAAAATATGTTTTTACTCATGGTGTTTGTTAAAAGGCCGCACTGCCCACTTACGCGCAAACGGGCGCTACTTTCTCTCTTCAATTGCGTTATTTTAAATGCTGACTTGCAGCGTGCATAGCTGATTCCAGTACCACAGTGAAACCATAATCTAGCTAATATCAACATATTCAACAAATTACTAGTTTTCAAATTAAAGGTGTTTTGACTCATAGTGAGTACCCATCATATTACAGTACTGTACAACCATACATAAAGACTATCAGTTTGGTCTGCCAGGCTGATAGTGGCAAAGAATAAAGATGACTTTTTAAATACTGTAATATAGTGCTGTTATGGTAGCTCTATCCTTGAAGCGTATATTATTATCTCTACATCAGCAAAGTGCATTATGAATATTTAAAAGCATTTCTCGTCCATTATCCTTAAACTGGAGCAAATCCCTTAGTCAGAATATTGTTGAGTGTGAGGGAGCAAAAACAAAACAAAACAATAAATCGTGACAATGGTGTCCAGGACTGTTTGCCGTAGGAACGGGCTCTTCAGGGGCAGTGTTGCGAAACTAGTGGTTTGTAGAACACGTTGGCGGCATTTATTTCCTTCATTTGGGCCCAGGACGTTGTTTTTTTAAAAAATATTTTTTGTAACGATGCAAATATAAACTTCTGGAAGAATCTACATACACCTTTTTATATGCTTCATTGGACATAGTTTTGTTGTTGTTGTTGTTGTTGTGGTTTTTTTTTTTGGGGCCATGTTCGCTGTAATGTAAAGAATGAAAAGAAAACAGTCAGGTTTTGTGGCTTGTGTGCATTCCTCACAGCATTTAGTTTCTTCTTCAATAACTCTTCGCCCTCAAGATTGCGCATTTCTTCATCCCATTTCAAGCCGNAGAGAGAAAGATTAATACAACATGAAATAGATGGGACAGAAAGAAACTGTAGAGATAATGGAATACTACAGCAAACAGCACGGTTCACATAATAATATACCCGTAAACAGGACACATGGAAAGATATGGATGAAAGAGGAAGAGAGACAGAGGGAAAGAGAGAGAGAAAGAGAGAGAGAGAAAGAGAGAGAGAGAGAGAAAGAGAGAGAGAGAGAGAGAGAGAGAGAGAGAGAGAGAGAGAAACGGCTCCAAAAGAAGGCAGAGAAAAAGAGGGTGAAAGATCGCTAGGCACAGCTTCCCACGCTGGCGGTCTCTATGGATTTTGAGTTCGTAAATATTTCATAATAAAATAAATAGATCTGTTACCGAGTCTACAGACATTGTGGAACATTTTTCTTTCTTTCCTAATAACTCGATAAGCTTCTTTTGCTTTAGACAAATGAGGCTTCGGAACACAGTGTTCACAATCGTGCTGTCTTTTGCTTTCGACTTCGAAAATGCAAACGTATGCTGAAAGTTCCTCAAGCGTGACATCAGAATCAACAAAACAAACAAAACAAAAAAATTATAGTTCATACGATCTGGCCTATAACGTCATGCTTATAGACCATCAGAAAAAGCTTACGGCATATGTTCTTGCTTGTTACATTTTTTAAAAAAAATCTGAATGAACAAAATGAATTGTGTAGAATCATTTCGCACTTTATTCGAGTCAGTTACACACAGATCATTCTAAACCGTAGATGTAACAAGCGACGTTGTCATGTTTAGAAGAAAAGAGCGTCTTCTGAGAGGATCACCTAATTACGTTCTATCGCCCAATGCCTTCGTTCCAGAAATGGACAGAGGTAAAAGGGGCATTAAATATAGTGGAGTCCGCAAGAAGTGAACTCTCTTGATGTCAATTTTCGGTTAAAGTGAACTTGTCGGGACCCATATCTTCTGTATATTAAATGGATCTAAATAACTGCCTCGCCCAGACATTCGTTTAAAGTCAATTCTAATTGCAGGCTTATGGTCTATGGACCAATCTCTGCATTGTTTCGAAGGGTGGTCGTCAAATGGTCTGCAAGTTCAAATGTAGGTATGGTTCAAGGCCGTAGGAAATCCATCTTATTATAAAAAGGTTACTTGATCGTGTTCTTGCGACATGGAAATTTACTTGCTCACCACTGGCGGCACACACAATGCCTCCAAATCTCTGTCGGCTTTCTTACACCATACTTCTCATCCTTGTTTTATTTTGTCTTCTACCATTCCTCTTCCACTTCATCTTCTGTCCAATTCATCTCCCGATGCCCCATGGCTCATTAGCTGCCTGCACGCTTCCTCGCTAAATACTCACTCGTCTTTCACATCACGCAGTGTCACAGTGACCACCTATGAGCTGTTTAAGCCACACCGTTAATCTCCCCGGTCATGATAATCGTTCGTCCCACTTCTCAAAGAGACTGCTGTTACTAGTTAACATGGAAGAAGCAAAGAAAAAAAAAAAAGAGCTTTGGGGAAGGGAGGATTCGAGAACGAAGTGTCGCGGTGACCCTATGAAGAATCCGCGTGTCAATTCAAATTGACGTTTACAGGAAAACATGACGAATTAACGAATCCTTTAATTTCTAGAAGAAAAAAAAAAACTAAAATGGGAGCAGTCATAGTTATTCGCTTAAATGTAATTTTCGGAAAAGCGGAGACGTGAAGGAGAGTGGGGGCTGAAGGGACATTCGGGTGGGCAAAACTATTTGAGTAAGCAAGAAGAATCAAATGTCCGTTACTTAAGAAAGCCGCGTGGGATGCTGGTGCTGGAACCAGGTCCATGTAAGAGCAAAACGGGTGCTCCGCCGTCCCACCTCTCACCCCCCTCCCTCCTTTTAACAAAGTTTGAAAACTGACTTCATTCATGTTGCGATAACCACAGAGATTAAAAGAAAACTTGGATATAATTTTAGGCATGTTGATAGACAGATATAATTTCTAATTATTGCAAGTTTCATTGATGTAGGTGTCATACTTTTGTCACTGTAGCTATATACATAGCATTCGTTGTAATCCTTTGGTCCCCAAGTCACCCGTCTTCTATTTAACATTCTGCTCACGAACTCAAGACACTTCATAAGCTCTTAAACCACAGGACTGGTTCCCTGAACTCAGAGATTGTGAGATTGTATTGTGTTTCGCATACACGATAAGTCATGATGGCTCTGAGAGACTCTTCGTGTCTGTATAATAGATTCTAATCTAGTTATGGCCATTAAGTGGTGGCGGACTGTCTCGTATCTATCAATACTTTCGATACTGAGCAATTTCTGTTCGATACCAATTCCATACTTTCGTTGTATGCGGTGATAGTTTGCCTACACTTGACGCTAGTGGTATCAACACGACCGAAAGCTTTCAAAGGTATTGAAAGGGATCCAGTTTTGTATTGAGTGTTGAAATCGAAGCAGAATCGATATTTTCGATACCCAGACCATGAGGGCCGGGCATATCGATTCTAAAAAGTCAGGTATCGGCCCACTATTACCATTAAGTAACGCAATGGACACAACGTAATGGACTGGACAGTCGGACGGACGATGGGAACATTTTAGTAGATCTAAATTAAGTGGGCCAGGAGATCTCTCGCAATATCCGGAAATAGCACTTTACTCTGTTGAGTGCGGTCGCAGTGAAAGCTTTCAAGCGTCACACCAGCACTCTATCATAATTACTTATCTCCGGGCATGCAACGTTATCCTATACTGTTTTCACTGTTGGCGATCATCATAGTGTTGTTGGCGTTTGTTGTCGCGGTCGTTGTTATTGTTGATGATAGTGTTCTTCCTCTTTCTCCTTTGGCCTTTCCGTTCTTCTTCCTGCGCTCATTTTAGACTGGTAAAGGTCAGGTTTCAATACAGTGCTAACATTTTTAACTTTTGGCATTTCCATATATTTTTCCCCCTAAAAACATGATACTGTATATAAAACAATATAGTCGATGTCATGATGAGAGACAAAACTTTGCTCCGGATAAAGAAATATTTTGCAGACTAAGATACTGTACTACTATACAATATTACAATATAATATAACGAAAACGACTGTACCTATCACCTTTACATGTATGAGGCATGAAGTGTGCATCAAGAATAAAAGTCTAGACTAATGAGTTCCATGAACAAGCACTGAACACTTTTTCAAGAATTTCTTGAAGATAAATCAAAAAAACCCAGATAACAATATAGGGAGGGTGGGAGAGTGGGTATCTCCATGTAATAAAAAAAATGTAACTTATGTATTTCTGCATCAATATCGTTCATGCTAGTACCAAATCGGGATTTCGTGTTTATTCTCAGGCCTGCAAAAGTTTATGGCCATATATTATGTAGTTTTTATTTTTTAAATTCTTGACACATCCGTCCAAACAAACCTAAACAGTACCTACATCAGCGCTGAAATCCACCATTCTGCCAATAAAACAGCCACTCGCCCGGTGCTGGTTTCTATATTGTAGGCTCTCATCTTGACCATGCTAGGTATTTTCTCTCATTTCCTCTTGCTAGTCTCATCCTCACTTGAGGCATAACCGCAAATGTCGGGAGTGACGTAAATCATTGCCCTTTGCCATAATCTCATTACTACTGCCGTTGCGTTGCTAGTGACGCCAAAAATGGTGATCTAAACCAATCGACCCGGCTTAAAGGTAGTCCACTTAATCGTACTGTTCGCTTAGGCCCTAAAAATGCAATCAGACATACGTGGTGTAGCTTAATCAGTATTTCAGAACTGCAGTTTGTTCCATGCTCCAATGAAGCAGTGGTTAAACGGAGTCTACTGTGCTTTTACAGTGTGATGTTCCAGTAGCCAGGCAGACACATGGCATTACTTTCGCATTCCACCTGCAAATCTATTTAAGGCATGTCTGATTCCCTTGTGACAAACTGCAAAGAAATGGACATACCCATTTTAATCAGTCTGGAAAACAAACATCTGTGTCTGGAAGTCTGGCTGGATTTGTTTATGAGTGGGTGGATTTGTCTGGCGGTCATACCGTACATAAATGTCCTTTGCGTACGCATTTTATATTCTGAGGAGGTCTCAGAGAATTTAGAAATGTTCTTCTGCCCTGGAATCAAGGGAATGCACTTAAGAGTCACGCCTGAAGCGAAGGGCGGGGCAAGCCATGTTTTCAGTGGCTGACCTAAATAGCAAGTCGTATTCCATGTTTGCCAATTGCCAGTCAAAAGCATAAGAGTGCAACCCAGAATTGCCAAGTTGGCGTTACAAGGCAAATGTCCTCGACAGGTCTGATCGTCATTGGCTGATAGAAAGGGGCGACAGAAATGCATGTATTTATAACATGAGTTGGGTGGTCCCCTACCCCGTTTCGTGGGCAACGCCGAAACAGTTCAGCTAGTTACAAAAATGCCGTGCCAACATCTGCTAATACTGTGCACGTTCTTCAAAAATACTATTAAAGGTTGCAAAATCACTTGACGAGAGATGAAAGTTCTATACAGTCAATAGCTCCTCTTTATCCCTGATGATGATGGGTCTTAATCTAGGGTTTTTTTTTCTTTTTTTAGTTTGGAGGTCTACGAATAAGGTAACTGCTCTAAGAGACTATATATAGACACCAAAACTAACCAACCAACCGACAGCTGTTCCCACACATTGAAATGTAAATGGCACCTTTCGTCGATGGCGAGAGTCGCATTATGGCATGGTGCTTGGTCTGTCAGTTGCTAATTATCAGAGTAGGTAGGAGACTTTCTGACCCTGATGCCAGCTAGGACATTGTATTTATTCCAGGACCTTTGGTTTCCCTGAGTGTCAGGTGAGGCGTGGGATAACATAACTAACAGGTTAGGAGATTGTTTTCGTCACTACGGCCATTGCTGAAGGCGCCGACGTCATGGCTCTTGTTGCGCAGTTTGAAGGAGTAGGGAGGTTGGGGGCAGGGGGAGGGCGGTAATATGAAGTCTGCCTCCTAATCTTAGCGTGTTATAACATGGAGAAAAGTTTAGAGAACAAGAGTGGAGTATTGAAGGTGTTGACGTGAATTACATCACCTCCCTTATGATGTACACCTTGTCGGAATAATAATGTGTAGTTTTGCATATTTGCTAAAAAGTGCCAAGCTTTGTGATATTACAACGACAATTCGTATTTAACTTTGGGGACTCGTTCTTCGAAAATTTCTAAGCCACATATGGGTCAACAGCCACATGATAAAACGTTTCCTAACATAAGGCAAATGCTGATCAAATCATTGCACGATCAACTTCCGTCTGATAAAATCTCTAAATCTTTCACGCAACTGATTTGAGAAGGGAATCAGTGCACAATATGTATGGGTGAGAACTAAGACACACATGAACTTGGACCTCGCAAGACATTCCACTACCTGAATCTTCTGTCAGCTTATGGCAAGGGCTCAGGTCCACGTGTGGCAAGCCAAAGGTCTCGGTAAAGATCAGTCTGTAGAGTATACTATATAGAAATGACTCTAGTTTCCATTTTTTTTCTGGAATGAGTCCCTACTCAGAGCAGCTTGTCTAAAGGGCAACAGAAATACCGCCAAATACCAGCCCACAGCTGTAAATGGATGACACAAATAGTTAAGATTTAACCTTTGTCTATGACCCAACTCCCAGCTTTAAATCAATACGTCCTCTCATGAAAATTGTTAAGATAGTGGTGATTTCGCAAGAACCCAGTGACGGACTTCACAAAGTAGGCGGACGCGTCATCGTCTTGTCTTCTCCACTGTGTTAGACACTTATCCTATTAAAGGACACCTAGAAATACACCTAACAGGTCCGTACTAATGCCGCTAATAATGTATATGAAAAGGGCGAGCGGGAATACTGTCGTGTATGTACAGAAGAATGTCAACTGCCAACACGCCGCATTCTGCATACCAGGAAGTGATATCGGAGGCTACCCGGAATCGATTCAGGGAGATCTCATTAAAGCTCATTCTTTCGTCGGTTATGTTTTTTTTTTATTACCGAAACAGAAACGTGGCTGGGGGAGGGGTGGGGAGGGTGGATTTGAACACCACAATAACCTTGTAGTACTAGCTTTCTTGCAACATATGCCACAGGAAATCTTTTCCGTTCATGAAAGGGAAAGTCAGAGAAAATTTCGCTAACCATAAGCGGACCAAAAAAAAAAAACAAATCCCTCTAGCTGAAGCTACAGGTAGTAAAAGCTTTCAGGAGGTGCTAATAATATTTTGTTGAGAAATAAGCAGCAAAAGTCGATTTTCTTACGCTAACGCTAAGGCACAAAACATTTTTTTCTTCCACATGGTGTTTATTCCTGTTTTGTTGAACAAAAATAACTATACAAAAATATTCGAACGCTTTTAGGCTGTAAGTGATTTACATTTGTAGTTACAAAATATAGGACAGACATGCAAACATACAACCACAGACATCAACACTGCAATATCTAAGTAGGCATATTCATTTGAAATGATAAAATGACACTGTTACAAACATACGCATGTTTACAAACACCTAAACACGGACTAAACCTTTGCATCCATTTAATATTAGCAGTGCCATCCTGACGCCTCCAAGACGCAGGCTGGAACATTCCAATCAATGAAGTTTTGAGTATCGCTACTTTCGATACTTAGGATGTTCTANCACCCCTTTTCAGTGCAAGCAAAGCAGCGCTATAAAAAGCTTTCGAAAGCATCGTAAGCATCGTAAAGTATCTAAATGTCTACCCAGTATTATGATAAGAATCAAAGTAAAATCGATACTTCTGATACTTCCTGCTTGACGGCCAAGTATAAAAACATTGCGATACTTTCACATTTCGGGTATCGGCCCACCACTGCGATATTATTATTGTGTAAAGAGGTACATCAATTTATTCCACTGACTGTAAAATATTCCAAGTCACCGTCACCTGGCGACAGACCCATAATAACATAATTTAGTTCTGTCTCCAAACTTAGCAATGGTGTATCGCCACTCACGACGAAAGAAAGGAAGAAAAAAAAAGTAGGACGAAGTTGAAGTCAGCTTCAGGAAAAGAATGTATGAAAAAAAAAAAAGCTGGTTGTTCTTTATTATTTCAGAGACACTTGATACCAGTTCCTTTTCTTTTCTTCTCCATTCTATTCCGGCTTAATTGGTGACTGGGCGATCGATAAAGGTATTTTAGATACCACAATCACACCAGTCGCCTTCACTAATTAGGAGGCCAAGTGAGGTTCTGAGATGTAAACATCTTTTTTTTTTGTTAAATTCAGATGGAATATGTGTCGTCCTATGGCTAAAGACCGTATAAGCTAGAATCACAAATTTACAGGAGATAATAATAATAAATGATACAGTACATTTAATTTATATGACGTTCATTCCCATGACAGGCTCTGAGGATTTAATGCACTGAGACCTACAAATTAATTCATCCTCTCTTCTATTAATCTCTCTCTCGCTCTCTCTCTCTCTCTCTCTCTCTCACACACACACACACACACACACACAGAGAGAGAGAGAGAGAGATAGAGCGAGAGAGAGAGAGAGAAGCATAAAGAGAGAAAGAGAGAGAGAGAAAAGCACAAACACCCATCTATCACATATTCATAAACGTCACACTGGCGGATTTTTTCATCTGACAATCCAAACAAAGCCTTAAGCAAACATATTATATGCGCGGAAGGAGCAAAAGATGCAAGAAAAAAACGCTCGACTCCAGTTCCGTCTCTGTTTATCTGTTATCAACGGCACGTACAACTGGCTACCTCGAAAATTCAAAAAATGTTACAACAAAGCAGAGAACATTTTGCTCTGCACAAGGATGCCACAAGACGTACTGGATCTTATACGGTTTTGTTCGGTAAAACTGCAGTTACCGTACATCCAAAAACTGTAGCATGTTCTCATTAGAGACGTCAACACGTTTTTAAAAGGTGCTACATGCAAGGGTGTTACATGCAGGCCCCTGCCACGTCCAGATGCCCTTGGGAAGTAAGCCAATGTCCACAGCGGCATATGGATCTGACATGAGGATTAGGTAAAAATCTAGGTGAGGACTGGTATCGAATATCCGCTCCTCTTGCTTGGCAATTTACTACTAGTACTGCGTTACCAGATTGGGCTCAATAAACACTTTCAGAGACAGAAAGCCAGCATTATGTATGTGATAACAAGCCTAATACGTCACTGTTGACGACCAATGGGTACAGCCGCCTCCGCTTTAATGCAATTCCCCGAAAGAGAAAAGAAAAACTGCAATAAAAAGGAGCTGCATAATTTTTAGGTTTCGTTTGTATGTGGAAAATACAGAATTCTCTTACAGGCATTGAAAACATTGTTGCAGCTAAATGGAAGTTGCCAAAAAGCGTAATCGATTGTACTGGTGAAGGATTCGAAGTGCACATTACGGAGCAAATACGAGTATGCACCTGATATGGAGGCTGCTAATATAAGCTGATGTAACTAATGTGAATGGATCTTTCTAATTAATTACAGCCGACAAAGAAATTCGGCTTCTGCAACAGCACAATGTAGTGACATCATTCACGTGGACATCGATACTTGCAGATTTAACATGTTCCACTATTTTTCTCAAAATGCTTGCTAATCGACAACGTTTGTACGAAAACTAAACTCTCAACGCAACAGCCCGTAAAAACAGTCATGCAAAGTTTGTACACGATGTATTGCGGAATAAGGGAGATTTGGGGATGCAATAAGAAACGGAGAATTTTATAGAGTTACAGCACAGTCCGGCCCTACCGGAAAGAACACTAAACTGCCCATGGAGCTATGCTTAAATTTCATAATTGCTGAGAGAGGTCGATGTATAGTTTGTCCCATGCATATTTAAATCTCTGATCCATTTGTATGCTATTTATGTATGATGAAAACCTGAAAACCTCAGCTGGTTCGATAAATGAATCTTTACAATCATACTTAAGCGGCCCATATGGATTTGTTTTATGTCAAATTATTTTTAATGCACGCACAGGGATTTTAGGTCTAAATGCTGATCTTAAAAGACTGAATATGAGAGAAAACGATGAATGCCTGAGCTATGATTGGAGTATGAAAGAAAATATTGTACATATGCTTTTTGAATGTAAGAAGTATGAGGACATCAGAAGAAATATCTATCAAGAACTACATATTTTATGCATATTATATGAATGTAAGAGTGTATTTAACGATTTTTTACAGTTGTCCAGTTTTATTAAATCCATCCTCTTATTAAGCTCAGGCCATTGTATTAATAATTTTAAGAGTCAACACGACAGCCTAACAAAAAAATTGATACAAAACTGTTGTAGAATAAGATTTTAAACGGCTGTGCGAGGTGGAGACCTAATAAAGAAGAACGCTTTTTATTGAAATGAATGTAAGCTTATGGATTGTACACCTCTATATGTAAATAGACACTTTAAAGAGTTATATTGTATTCTATATTGGACGTTTCGCTGGTAACCCCGAAAAGTGAAACACCCGCTGGAAAAGGGTAGTTTTCCAAATAAAGTATTATTATTATTATAAACTTTCAAGTTTATTATATAGAGACCAACAGCCAATCACAATACACATCAAGATGGATCTCGAAAGCAGCCTTTCTCTACTCCTCACTTACTACACTCTGAGGGTGAATCATCTAAATTTCCTGCCAATGCTTTTAAGAAATGAAATAAACAAGATAAGTTTTCTGCTACTCTGGGGTCTCCTATTATTTCGGGTAGGCCTAATTCTCTGCTTAGACGACGTTTATAATGGTCACCTACCATACCCTGTTTTGATCGCCTAACGAGAATACGAAGCGTCGCTGATAGGACGTGCGAAGGAACACTAACAGCACGCTAGACTAAGGAGCGAATGCTGCCTTTGATTTCGATGTGCTGTATAATTGTGCCTTTGTCTCAAACAATACTGCCCAAGAGAAATTGTGCGTCAGTTTTTGGCAAAATTCTTTACCGACATTCCTGCCTATGTTTAATAAAATGAGGACATTAGACATGTTATCTGCTATTTTTTGAGTCATTCATTGTTTCGAGTAATTCTCATTGTATGCGGCAGAGGCGTTTTAAGTCAAAAAAGTCACCTGGCACGCCCTGTTTTGATTGGCTGACGAAAATTGGAAGCATCAAGCCGAGAAAGTCTACGCCCAGTTGTCATCAGAGGTAGTGAAAGGGAACACGTCATACTGCGCCAGCCTGAGCTGTAAATATTGCTTTCCATTTCGCCATTCTGTGTAATTTTGTCTTTGTCTCAGATAATATTATGCATGCAAAATTGTGGGTCGGTTTTTGGCCAGATTCTTTATATTTGTCCTGTACTGTGAAAGCAAGACACATGTTATATGATTTTTATGTGTTCACGGCGGTAACAATTGAGAACCTGTCCATTCTCTTACAATGGGATGATGGTAAGAGATGCACTCAATGATGGGATGGGATCTTTTACCATCTTAATATTTACATTAACTCTGCATATTGAACGCCACTTAGGGTGCATTCAGCACCGATGTGCTAATGTAATTTTTACGTCTGTATGAAATCCCACTGTTAATGCACAAGCCCTCAATAAAAACTGGATTTCGCACTGCATTTTTCTTTCTTACAACACAAACCAAGCTGACAAAAATGTTGCTTGTTGAAAGCGCGAGAAGGCCGAGAGAAAAGGAGAACAGAGCTTACCGTAAACATTATTACCATGAATAGTCTGGAAGATCTAATGTCCCTCCTCTTTGTCTAGTCTGTCGATAGCACAGCAATATTATGCCTTAACTCTCTTTTCATTCGCATGAGGCTATTTCTTTGTTCTCACTCTTGTGCCTTCTCACCTCCCATTTTATTTCGGCATTTGTTTCCTCGAGCTCTTCTCCCTGCTAACTTGTGTTCTCTCACCCCCCCTCCCCTTCCTCCCCCCTTTCTATACACCCACACAAACTGGCGCTCAAGATGGTTTACTACGAAAAGTAATCCGGACTCTCAGGTCATTAGAGAGCTTTTATTTTCAAGATCGTTTGCCATAGGCGTTCATTAGCACGATGCGTTTGGTAGGATGAACACTTCTAATATTTAGTGGATATCCCGTGGCTCCCGAAATGCGTTAATTGACACAACGATTATGCATACGGCCGAGAATCTCTATTACGGACTTTTATGACAGAGAAAAAGCACGTTTAAATAATAAGATCGGACTGGACTTAAAAAACTAGAATGAGCCTTGAATTTCACATCGAGTTCATAACGTATAAAATGACCCCCAACACCAAGAAATGCTGAGTTCGCATGCCTGCTTTTGTCATAATGGTCCTTAAAGATCGTATCTAAATGTTCTCAAATGAACATAATACGAGTCCATGTACGTATGTCCTTGCATGTGGCGCCATCTGGTAGACTTATAACAACCTGACCTTTCTTTAAAAGTAAACGTATTAGATTAAAATGCAAAAAACCCCCAAAAAACACATGGCCTGATGAAATTATGGCCTAACAAATGGGTCAGTATAGCTCATTTCTGTCTATGCCTGCGTGGCTTGTGCGGCCAGTGAACTCCCTGCTCTCCCTGGGTACGCGGTTTCTGGCTTCCAGAACCTTCATTTCCAGGTGGCCAACATGGTTTTGATCTTATTATAACCGGCAGGGATCCACACAAAAACGTTTGATATCCGTCTTAAGATTAAGTCGGCAAGGTCTTTAACTCTGGCAGCGATTTTCGTCCAGTTTTGATGAGTAGAGGAGAGAGAGCGGGACAGGGAGAAGAGGAAGCGAGAGAGAAAGAGAGAGAGAGAGAGAGAGAAAGAAAGAGAGGGAGAGAGAGAGAGAGAGAAAGAGAGAGAGAGAGAGAGAGAGTTATGTGAGAAATAGCCAATGGGAAGGGAGTAGCATAACAAAGACAACTAATTACCCACCTCATTACCTCCTCGCACCCCCCGCCCCATAATGCACCCACAAATCCTCGCTTGTCGTGATAAACACAGGATCGACTTGAATCAAAGAGATGCTTAGGGATTTGAAACCCTCGAAAGCTTCTTAATGATAATTAGTCCTGCCATGGCATTTCTCGATTGAGACATATTTGTTGTTTAAGTGTGCAATTAAGAACTTCAAAATGAGCAGTTTGCGTTCCTTTGCTTTCATTGCGACGTCGTCAACATTGCAATTTCAATGCATATATAATTTAATAGTTTTTTTTCTTTTTTTATTAATTAGCTTATGTGTCCCTGCGCCGCTCGGGAACGGGGAAAGGAAATGGGTAACCAAACTCAAATCACATCTACACGCATTGATACTATCATTCTTATAGCAAAACCATTGTTATCAAGGCTATTCAAGAAGTTCGGTCTCATAACGTCAATGTGGCAACCCTTGTCTGTAAATTTTACACGTCTATCTGGTCAGTAGATGACATGCGCTCGCCGCTCGCCGCAATAGTTAAAACAAAACCAACAACAACGGAACACAGGTACGGGCGTCGGGGGGGG